>APFE030856551.1:115569-170207 GCA_000404065.3 Pinus taeda
GAAAATAGATTTATTATGAATTAAAAATAACTATAATAATTTTACAAATAAAAATTTCTTTATAAACTTACAACTCACATTACTTAAATTATCAAAATACCAAAAACAAAAAATTAATCTCACATCCATCATGTTATCTTACAATTCACACTACTTAAAACATCAAAATACCAATACCAAAAACAAAAAATTAATCTCCATCCATCATGTTATCTTACAATTCACACTACTTAAAACATCAAAATACCAAAAGAAAATTTAATCTCACATGCATCATGTTATCTATTACATATGTTGCTGAACTTTTGAAATAATGCTTCAAACTTATTAAAAGAAATTGACAACTGGAATTTATTGAACTTTTAAGATACTACTCCAAATTTAAAATTCACAACTTAAGTTATTAAAAATATTTTTCCTTTTATTTTTAAAAAATATTCCTCTTATTTTATAAAAAAAATAAAAAAATAACAATTTATTACATATTATAATTATATATATATATATATATATATATATATATATATATATATATTATATCCGCATCCACACCATATAAAAAATAAATAAAATTCATTAATTAATAAACAAATTGTAAATCTGAATTTATTAAGTTATAATAAAGCATATAAATTACAAATTTCAATTTATTAACTTATAATAAAGCATACAAATTGTAGATATTAATGGTTGACTCATTAATAAAGGAAATTGTTTCAATAATAAATGAAACAAATTATAAACACCCACTTGCTTCCTAACTTTTTATTATGAATATGTATACTTCTATTTATATTAATATTACACTTTAAAATTAAAATATATTTATGTTCGCTTCAGGTAGGTTTTGGTTTCAAATCTTGTGCTATACCTCATTTGGGTTTGGGTGAGAATTTGAGCATGATGAAAATGTAGTCCTACCAAACTTACAAAGAAAAAAAAAATAAAAATAAATAAATATATATATATATATTATATAATATATATATAATATATATATAAAATTTAAATAGAAATATTCACCCCACTTTCTTGAGAACCTTTTACCATGGATGTACATGTTCCTATTAGAAATTTTTATCAAGATTAAAGGTAATACTCTCTATCCTATTTTCTTAATTGAGGCTAGCTTTTCCTCCATTGAATGCACAACTATGTTTAGGTATTTGATGTATAAGAAGAAGTTGTACAGCATGGAAGCCAATAGACTCCCAAAAATTGCTTCTAACTCTAGTGACAACCACCTTCGGCTCGGGGTCGCATAAGGATGCTAAGTCCTAGCTCAATCATTGGGAGATAAAGAAGAGATCATCTCACGGAATAAGGATAATATAAAAAATGCCATTACTTGCAAATTTAAGAATGAGTTGTGGAGTGATAAGGAGTTGGAGGGGAAAAGAAAGTTAAGATACTATAAGGAGGTTATCAACCCCAAGCTTGCTAACCAGAATTACCTTTTTGTCTTGACCAGTGCTAAGAAGAGAATGAATATTGCAAGGATTAGAACTAATTCTCATGATCTCTGAGTGAAACGAGGCATTGGTCTATTCCCAAGATACCTTGGGACTAGAGAATATGACTCCTTTATAATACTAAGACAGTGGAAGATGAAAAACATGTTCTCTTATTGTCTGACACTTACTCACATCTACTCTCATTTCCAAAACATTTCCCCCATGACCAACCTCCTCGACTTATTCGGTCCACAAAACTACATTGACCTCCCAAAACTTCTTTCCTTCTCTTTTGATCATAGAAATAAAATTCTAAATAATCTCAATTAACCACTTCTTTTTTAGAATCTGATAAACTATACATATTGTGAATGTTAGTTATCATCATTTATATCAACCATACATTTTAAAATTAAAATATATTTATATATTTTAAACGTAAAATATAAATATAGAAATCGTTAAATTATAAATATTCACTTCCTATTTAACTTTAAATATAAAATATAAAAATCCTAAATTAGATTTGGTAAATTTCAATTAACTAAATGCACTTGATAAATTTTAAGCGCATTAAATTTTTAATTAAAAATGCGCACCTCCGATTTTAAAATAAGAGTTTGAATTTGACAAAGCAAGTTGTATTCACGTACAAGGTACGCCTGAGGTATTTTACAGGAAGTCCATGCCAAGGAGACCTAAGGAAAATAATTTATATTGGAATTAGAAAGGAATAATATAAAGTTATGTAGGAAAAGAATAATATAAATTTACCAAGGTTTTGTTTGAATGCTTGGAAAAACGGTTTCATTTTTTTATTTTTTATTTGTGTGAATTGATATGTTGATACGTTGCTGTAATACAACTAAAAATAAGTGAAAAGTCTTCTAATTTTATGAATTTAGATAAAAATGGCTTATAAAATAATAAATTTACAACTTATTAATCTATCTTTGTTTGTGAGATTTAATTAAATTTAGAAATCTTAATTTTATTTCATAAAATTAATTATGTTCAAGGTCTTTTTTTATAGAGTTAGTTGGGAAAACACTGTTCAATCTAGTCAATTTCTTATCTTCATTTTTGTTGTTCTCTCTCATAAAAAATCAACATGTGGAACCTTTTATCAACGCTTTGTGTTCGTCGTCTTTATCTCTGACAATCCTGGAAACAAGTATATGCGGACCTAACAAATAATCCGAGTGCTATATGATGTGGCTTTGCTCAACGAAGAACCGATCACAACTGCCAATTATGTGATGCTTGCTTTAATTATTAATTAATGATGCAGAAGAAGCAATTATTACAATTGCATTTCTCACAAAATGGACTTAACAGAGAATAATGAAATTGTTTGATGCAGGAGCATTCAGCCCAAGAGAAATTATTGTAAATAATAGTTATAGGGGTCAAGCATTCTAGAATTATTTTCCTAAGTTACAAGTCAGTGTGATTAATTAGATGTTTCCAAAGTAAATAAATGAAAAAATAGGAAATAGGAAGTGCTTTTAGGCATAAAAGCAATAAGAGATAAGGAGGCTTTTCTTGTTTTTAAAACAGGAAAAGATAGAATAAAGCATCAAGAGACTTTTGTATGCATGCATGTAGAAGCTTAGGCTTTTGATCGGACATCAAGGATCCCATCCAATGATTATTATAAATATGTATGTAAGCCTCAGGGCAAAGATAGGAAGAAGGCCACTGGAGTGAATAATCGGGCCTGTGAGAGAGGGAGGCATTGAATATGAGGCCTGCGTGCCTGTGTATGGGTGTGCATGAGACCGAAGTCTCTCTATGTAAATTCACGCTTTTATATCAATATATGCAGAGTTTCCTGACTATGTCAGAACATAGGAAGTACGTGTTTTGTGATTAGAGTGAGAAGAGGACTGATCAGAAGCGTTATTATTGAAAGCTTTCCATCTGTGTATCTATAGTAATGTTTTTTGTTAATTTTGAATATGTTTGCATGTATAGGACAGTTGGTTTATTGTGAGTTGAAGATTAATGGATATTGCCTTAATTTCCCCGCATGATGCTTGATTTATGTATTCAGGGCAGTTTCCCTTCCAATGCTGCTTCCGCCGACCTTTTTGAGTCTTTTTATGAAGATAGCATATAATTATGTATGACCAGAGGAATTACAGTATTTTTCCTCAAAGGGGAGCGTTGAGGCAGACGTCAAATATTATTGATTGATCCAGACCCATATCGGTCAGAACCCCATATCGCATCGGAGGAGAGGCTTTGAGGCTACCAAAGTGAAAGCTCCAACAGTCCGGAGCGAAACATTACAAAGTTAAAGCTATAAAGGGCGTCGGATCCGCATGAGCCTTTAGAACTGTGCGTTCCAACAGCCGGAGCTGAGATATTATATATAACAGCTGAAGAGTTCCTCGAGTCTGCGGGTTAGACCCATTACATAATAGATCGCCGAATCCGGAACCGTCGATGCCTAAAAAGGCGGGGTTACAGTATTTGAAGTCCAGGCATTTGAATTAGAGCGAGGTATTATAGTGTTTCCCGTGTATTATATATATGTGGCCGCGGTTCCAAAAGAGTGGTTAATAATGTTTTCCCATATATTATATGGACTGCGGGGTTAGAACTTAAGGCATATATATGATAATGCTTGTGTTGGTCTCAAAGTGTGAGCGCAGTTGTGCAGTGACTTCTGATAGTTACAAAGCATAGTTTAAGTAATTCCATGGTTATAGACGGCTGAAAGCCTATAGAAAGCTTCCGATAAGGTCTTGTGAGGTATTAACCATAGGTCCAAGAATTGGGATATATATAAGAAAAGGGGTTTTGGGCTTATACTCAGACCACTTTTCATCAGGTGGTATCAGAGCAGGACTAGCTCTGTTTGAAGATTCAAGTTTTTTTTTTTTAGTTAAGTTAATTGCATGTGATGAATGAATGTTGGATTTGGAACTGATGAATATTGTAGCTAGAGTGCAGTGATAAAGGAGACCAGCAAGGGATTCTAAGTGAATGTGGCAGAACCTGAAGATTTAACAGAGGTTGAATAAAGTTGCAGATGAGAGAAGCTTACAGGAGAAGTAGAGGATGCTCAAAAGGTTCTAGCAGAGGACTAATGATTACCAAAAGACCAGATCCGGAGGGAAGGATTGGAGAGGTAAGTGGTAGCAAGAGAGTTTGTTGTGGCAGAGGCTTCATTCAACTCATAGGTGAGGAAATTATGGCGAAGGAGATGACTACTGAAAGTCATAAAGGAGAGAGCAAAGGTTCAGAAGGAGGCCACAGTAGAAAAGAGAAGAAATATGCCAAGGCAAATGGCATAAAACAACGGTTGACTCAGGAAGAGTATGAGAAAGAGAAAGTTGAGATAGCAGTTCATCTTGAGCTATTGATGAAGTTGTTGCAGGAAAATGTGAAAGACCAGAGACATGGTTTACTGCTGAGGAAGAGAGTGAAGTGGCAGGGGCTAGAGCAAAAAAAATATTTACAGATAAGCATGCAGTTAACAGGGGTGCTAAAGGAAGCAGTCAAGACTGAAAGGTCTTGTGATTTAAAAACTAATGAGTTGTGCATGTTTGCAGGTACAGAACAGGGAGATGAACAAGCTTTAGAATTTGTCCAAGAAGAGTTGAATCTGAAGGCTGTTCAGATCGATGATGAGAAAATGAAGACAAAGGAGTCTAATCAGAATGTTGGACCAGCTCATGATTGGCCAAAAGTTGTTGAAGGTATAGAAAATTGTGTGAAGTTTCCAAGTTCTACTCCTAATGAAATTTTTGAATTGTATAGAAAACTAGATCTCCAGAGAAGAGAGTTGGAGAGACAGAGGACTTATGTGCTGAAATATTTGCTGGAGACATCTGAACCAGAGGAAAAAGTTGCAGATGAAATTGCAGATGAAATTGCAGGTGACAAGCAAAAGAATGTTGCAGAGGGACAGGAAGTTTGGGAGGCCGCAACATCCATAATGACAGCTAGAGCAACATGTGGGGCGAAATTTATGGTGGCAGCTAAGACAACATTGATAGCAGCAGAAGAGGCACTGATGCCTTATATTTTTTTATTCTAACAATTGTTTTATGAGTACAGGTCTTATTGAAGATGTTGGGGAAAATCCGTTAGACAAAGAAATTGAACTGATGAGGCAGATGATGATGAAGGAATCCTGGAAGAGACCAGCAGCAATGAAACAAAGGAGAAACAGCAAAAGGAAGACAACAGAAGATTGCGAGAGTGCAGCTAATGGAGCGATGCAGCATAAAGTGTGGAGAACTGGAGAAGAACAACAGACAGAAGCAGCGGCAAATGGAAAGTTGCAACACAAGATATGGGATCCAGGCAAATCTAGATCTGAACACATGATCAGGAGATCATGAAATTTTTCTACCTTGGGAGTCTGATGCAGGAGCATTCATCCCAAGAGAAATTATTGTAAATAATAGTCATAGGGGTCAAGCATTCTAGAATTATTTTCCTAAGTTACAAGTCAGTGTGATTAATTAGATGTTTCTAAAGTAAATAAATGAAAAAATAGGAAATAGGAAGTAATTTTAGGTGTAAAAGCAATAAGAGATAAGGAGGTTTTTCTTGTTTTTAAAACAGGAAAAGATAGAATAAAGCATCAAGAGACTTTTGTATGCATGCATGTAGAAGCTTAGGCTTTTGATCAGACATCAAGGATCCCATCCAATGATTATTATAAATATGTATGTAAGCCTCAGGGCAAAGATAGGAAGAAGGCCACTGGAGTGAATAATCGGGCCTGTGAGAGAGGGAGGCATTGAATATGAGGCCTGCATGCCTGTGTATGGGTGTGCATGAGACCGAAGTCTCTCTATGTAGATTCACACTTTTATATCAATATATGCAGAGTTTCCTGACTATGTCAGAACATAGGAAGTACATGTTTTGTGATTAGAGTGAGAAGAGGACTGATAAGAAGCGTTATTATTGAAAGCTTTCCATCTATGTATCTACAGTAATGTTTTTTGTTAATTTCGAATATGTTTGCATGTATCGGACAGTTGGTTTATTGTGAGTTGAAGATTAATGGATATCGCCTTAATTTCCCTGCATGATGCTTGATTTATGTATTCAGGGCAGTTTCCCTTACACTGCTGCTTCCGCCGACCTTTTTGAGTATTTTTATGAAGATAGCATATAATTCTGTATGCCCAGAGGAATTACAGTATTTTTCCTCAAAGGGGAGCGTTGAGGCAGACGTCAAATATTATTGATTGATCTAGACCCATATTGGTCAGAACCCCATATCGCATCGGAGGAGAGGCTTTGAGACTACCGAAGTGTAAGCTCCAACAGTCCGGAGCGAAACATTACAAAGTTAAAGCTATAAAGGGTGTCGGATCCGCATGGGCCTTTAGAACTGTGCGTTCCAACAGCCGGAGCCGAGATATTATATATAACAGCTGAAGAGTTCGTCGAGTCTGCGAGTTAGACCCATTACATAATAGATCGCCGAAGCCAGAACCGTCGATGCCTAAAAAGGCGGGGTTACAGTATTTGAAGTCCAGGCATTTGAATTAGAGCGGGGTATTATAGTGTTTCCCATGTATTATATATACGTGGCCGCGATTCCAAAAGAGCGGTTAATAATGTTTTCCCATATATTATATGGACTGCGGGGTTAAAACTTAAGGCATATATATGATAATGCTTGTGTTGGTCTCAAAGTGTGAGTGCAGTTGTGCAGTGGCTTCCGATAGTTACAAAGCATAGTTTAAGTAAGTCCATGGTTATAGACGGCTGAAAGCCTATAGAAAGCTTCCGCTAAGGTCTTGTGAGGTATTAACCACAGGTCCAAGAATTGGGATATATATAAGAAAAGGGGTTTTGGACTTATACCTAGACCACTTTTCATCACTGTTGCATCTGCAATTCAAATTAATCCCGTTGGAGATGATGTTCAGTGCTGATGTTGCTAAACAAAATGTAATTGAAGGGAATGATCCTCCTAAGAATCATAATAGAATTAGATGAGAGGTTTCTTTTGATAGCCCGAAGGAAAGCTTCATATTTTGCATATTTCAATCCTCAAAATGGTGAACAATCATCTTCTCAACAGAGGTCCCAGCCTAATGCTCGTTAGGAAAAACTTTTTGGCAATGACAACCTTGTTTCTTTAGTTAATGAATGGAAGCCTTCTGGGACAAAGACTTTGTGACCCAAGTTATACCTTCGCTATATGACTTATATTTAAACCTGTTGTGAAAACATGTTGAACATATTGAGACATTGGAAGGAATTCTCGATTCAACCAAGAACAAAATTTGTACTTCCTTTTATGCATTGTGTAAAATGACTCCTCAGACCTTAGGATTATTCATTATAGGTCCCCAACACAAATTTGCATTCCAGACTGCTCTCTTATACCATATGAATATCTTACCAAGCTCATTGTAGAATGTTCAACAACTAATCTAGAGGTACTGCAATTGGGCATGTGTTGATGCACTTTTCCAGATCATTTACTGCAAGCTACTTTTGCTCCCTCTTCTACAGGTTTGCCTTGCTTAAATTTCCTCTCTCTCAAGGGTGCATATTTCCTATCAGATGTTGGATTAATATCATTTGTGCAGATGCCTCCTTTGTTAAGTTTTGTTGATTTGAGTTAATGCTCATTATGTTAATTTTTGCAACTATGGTAAAATTCCACCTTGGTCAACTCAAACGACCAAGATAATGATTGCATTAGATTTAACTTTTCAAGAGGACCAAAATTGACCTAAGGATCACCTAATTTGGTCAAGCGGAATTTAAGTTATGAATTATTTTATTCACACATGTATTATGGAATGGGTTGACCACAACCACATGAGTAACTGTTTGGATTAGTCTTAACCCCAAGTGACCCCTTAGAAAATCTTATAAAAGGAAGCAACCTCAAGCTCATTTGGACACACACACATATTATCTTCTCTTTTGTCTTGGTTCACATAGGTTTGACGGAAGGAGTTCGCTGAAGGGTCCAAGATAACAGGAGAAAGGTTTGCTCTGGGTTAGGGTCTTCTGTATCTCAGTCGCTGACACAGATCTGAATTTTTTCATCCATAGTCGCAAGAACATAGTGGGTAAGAGAGTGACCCTGTCCCTCTAGTCAATTGGAGGTAGTCCATAGGGAGCAACTTTGGGTTTACAAACAAATTAGAAGGTTTCGATCCCCAATTGCTGGTTTTAGGTAGCCCAGGGAGTGACTTTGTGAGTCAGTCGCTTGGATAACATTGTGAGGGTGTGACATTTACTTGTTGGTCACTCGGAAAACCCGACAAGAGCGACTATGGTTCTTCTCTTTTCAGGGCCATAGTCACAAGCACATAGACCTCTTGGGAGTGACTTTGATGTTACAGTAGCTCGGATAATGTCTTCGTGAGTGCGAATTTGAGGTTTTTAGTCGCTCACAAACAATACTGATGAGAGCGACCCAGTTCAAATCTAGGGTTTTGGCATCTCGACATCAGTGATCTGTTGATTTGGGTTTCTCTGTTGTAGATCGACGGATCTAAGTTTCTTTGCTATTATGATAGATATGTAGATATGGCTTATTGTTACATATTGTTGATCATATGTATTGGGCTCATTGTACTCACTACTAAAACTTTTTATGATGATCTAATAATAATAAGAATATTTGCAAGGGTTTTCCCCATAGTGGGTTTTTCCTTTGTCGCAGACCAACCCTGGTGTCTTTATATGTGTGCATGTTTTTTTTTCTATTGTTCCTTTTATATTCTGCTACATTGATGATGATGGTGATGTTGTTTCTTTCTATGTTATTGCACATGTTGATGTATAATAGTGTAGATCTGAATAATGAAATGATGATATCGGGTGAACTTAAAGTATTAATGGTGAAATGCAACTATCATAGTAAAGAACAATGTTGCCTTAAGGAAAATTAACTTGGTATCAGATCTAGGTTGAAGAAAATCCATGGCAATCACCCCGATGATGACACCTTTAATGGAAACAAGAAGAGGATGGTGGAGACCTATAAGAATTGTAGGGTTTGGCATCTTGATGATTAGGGTTTGATGTATTATATGAGGTTAGGGTTGGAGAGAAAATCCTAGTCTATGGAAAAGTCTTGACATTTTATGTATGAAACTCCAGCATGATTTATGCACTCGTGGAATATTTGATGAAGTTCGAGATGGGATAATCCTTAGAAAATCTGGTTGGATACTTGACAACATTCTTATATGAACCATGGACATTGATGGATCTTGAAGATTGATTCAAGAGGGAGAGAATCACCTCTCATTGAAGAAAAGTATTTCTTGACTTATTATGCTTCTTACTTATAGATTTGACGATTACGTTAAATATGTATTTCAGTATATGGATGTTCCTAATCTCCATGATGATATGTGATGAGTAGGTCCTTGAGGATTCTTTTGAGATGCAAATCTGGAAAGAGGTAAAGAGGTACTTGATGAAAATATGTCAAATTACTTCAATCAGCCTATGACTAATGACAAGATGCTCTCGTATTTGAATACTACAAGGTATGCATGGTATGTTGTGTTTCAGCTATTGACTTGGTAAGCCCTGGGGTTGGATGAGAATGCCTCTTTCTTTATTGGCTCATACATGTATATGAAAGTGAATTGGATCTATGTTTCCTATGATGAAAAGATGTGACTGGTATTGAGCACTTTGATCTTATTGAATTCAATGAGGCTATCTAATGTTGATACATTGATACACTAGATGTTGGGCTAACATCTATGATCTATTTGTTGGATATCTTGATCCTATAAAGAAGGCTAGCACCTTGGATCTAGAAAATGATATTTGTCATGATGGACTTCATATAGAAGGATATTTAATTGACTCCTATATATCAGTATGCTGGTAATTCTTGTGATAAGCATGATGAAAGCATATGGAAAGAGCGATTGACACTCTTGTTGTTTTGATAAAGCTTTATTGAATGTCTTAATTTGACCTCATTGGTCATGAAGAGTACGGTCACTTTGATATGAGAAGTATAAGCGTAAGACTAATATTCCAGATCTCTTACTACTTGTGGTCTTGTCTTGATGGCATATGGTTAAACAAGATACAGTAACATGATGGAGTGACCTGATAGAAAATGCTCTTGTGTTCATAATCTTTGAGATATGATGTTGCTTCTATTTGCTACTTTGATTCTAAACCTTTTATGAAAGATTGATGCCATGATGTTGATAGCCATATGTTTATGATCTAATAGATTTTTTATTGCATGAATCAAGTCGATACAGGTTTCCTACATGAATGAAGATGAATGATGCAGATCCTCATTCAGAAGGAGAATCGCTTCTCAAGATTCTTACCCTTATCACTATTTGTATTCTATGCTGTTGAAATATGATTTAAGTGAATCTGATAGTATTGATATGCAACAAGACCTTAGATATGAAGCCCATACAGAAATTAAGGTTCCTGTTCCGGTCACAGTTAGGATCTAGGAGATCTTGTCCCTGGTCTCACTCATGCGAAGGCCTAGACAACGACCAGACGACTAAAGTTGCTCCCATGCTAACCAAAAGAGAGATACCATAGGTTTGACTACTTTTGACCATCATTTGAAGCTTTATGAAGTTGTTTGAACTTTGAATGATGATGTCCCTAACATATTTTACAATTCTTAACTGACTTTTGAAGCTGTTGAGTTAAATTGATGATCATATAATGAGGTATTGTACTTGAAATTAGATGCCCAGTACCTAAAATATATCAGGACCAAACATGTATTATGGATAACAACAAGATCTGCTAACAGGAAAAGGTTGAATGTTTTCCATAGCATAAACATGTAAACTGAATTTGTGTTTGCAGGTGATGAGACATACATATAGATATGTCACTATATCTATGCTACAAGAGGTTGGCATGATCCTGCATTACTAGTACATATGAAAAGTGTTTTTTGATGATGCTTGACAACAACTTTGAATTGAAGATTGAGATGTGCTCACTTTGATAGCATTTGAACTTGATCTAATGTTAACTAATTTGATTTGGTGATTATTGATTTTCCTTGATATCGATACTATGTGGGCATGATGACTTATTGGCCTCCTCATCCTTAACACAATAGTTGAAATAATGATAGTTGTGATTTGGCATGAAAAATGGAACTTGCATGACTCATCCTTAATGTATGCATTTACACCTAGTGACAAGATGACTTATATTATGCTTGATAAAGTTCGGATTGATAATGCATGACTTGTTGGCATGATGAAGTCATGATTTGATATGAGCTACAGCTGTGTCCTGGTTGAAAGTATTAATACTATGTTAATGATGACTTTGATAATGGCCATGATCTAGCTTCTAAAATCTGATGAGTTCACTTTGTTGTTGATAGTACATCATTGAGCTATGTAAGGATCATAATGTTAATTATTCTTAGAGCATTGCAATCCAGATATGTCTAGACTTGACAGTTATATGATGAAGTCGGGATGATGAGTTCTAAGTTATGGCTTTGATATTGATTATGGTTTTGGTTTTATATCCCGATGATCTACTTGTGACAGGTGATGAGCCTTTGATGATCTAATCAGAGGGAGAAGTCTTATGAAGCTTGAAATTTTGTATTATGGAATTATGAATCGATTTCTAGAATTTGGAAAGAAATTCCATATTGCAAAGCTATTGGAAAATGTCATGAAAATGAAAATCCTTGGACACTCTGATTTGAAGTTCAAGATGTTGTTGAACTTGACATGGCATCTGACAGTTGGAGAATTGATGTTCTGTTTTGAACATCCATATGTATATGTATGATGTGCATAATGAATTCATGAGTGAGTTTCTTCACTCACATAGAGTTGCCACCGAGCATGCTTTGAAATATCTGCATGAGGTGTTCTAATTTGAGAATGTGATATTTCTCCTATGACATGTATCTGCACAAATGTATTATTGATACTTGAAATTATTACTGATATGCACATTCAGATGCTATTTTAGCATGAGATTTGTCATGATATATTGGATGAGAGGTCCATAACATGACCAAGGTTGATCATGATGTTGCTAGCATAACTAGTTGTGAGGCAGGATACAACAACTCCATAGAAGAGTTGTTTGAGCATGATCTGGATATGACATGGATACCATGGAAACACTGTGATGATCCGGTTGGTAGTAAGTCCCATATATATGGTTGGGACCGAGGTACTCTCATATATTTAGATCGTGCAACTGTTTGAAACAAGCTTAGGCTTGTGGTTGGCCCCTCCGCGAGAGGGAGGATGATTATGGTATCCTTTTGTGATTCATATGATTATATATGATCTGACATGATATTTGATTTTATGTTCTATATGAACAAGAGATAGTTGCTATTGAGACAAGATGCAAGTGTTATACCATTGATGAAAATATCAGTAGGCAATAGGTTGGGTTGAGATAACCTTATGCGATTCCAAGTTGAGATTGATCTCCCTGATGAGATCCTAGGGTTGAGATGCACTCCCTCGTATGTTTGGATATCCTATTACCAAGTTATGTGGTTGTAAATGTATAGCTCTCCCATGAGATTTCAGGTCAAGATGTGTTCCCCGATGAGATTCTAGGGTTGAGGGTGTGCTCCCCTGTGAGGAGAGTTATCCTATTGCTCAATATAAGGTGATAGATATATGCTCCCTTATATGAGATGACTTGGGGTAAGAGTATCACATAGGACATTCCCCATTGTCATGAGGTAAGAGTGTCCCATAGGACCTTCCTCATGGTCATTGGATTATGGGTTGAGTAGTAGCTCCCAGATAAGGTTCTAGATTGAGACATTCTCCTTGATGATATTCTCTCCAATGATGATGTGGGTTGTAGATATGACTCCCCACTGGTGTTTCTGGATAGTAGCCCGATGACATTTCCAAGTAGTGGCCTAATGATATTTCAGGTAGTAGCCCACTAACAGAGATTCCAAATAGCAACTTGATGGATAGAGGGTGTTAGATTAAGCTCCCCTTCGATAATAAACTATTCTTATTTGAGATAAGATAAAGTTTTAGTAGTTAGAGTTGAGCATAGATAGTTAAGAATTATAACAACTTAACAAGACCTAAAGATATGGACAAGCATGAATAATCAAGAGATAAACAAGAATAAGCAAAGGATAGAGAGAGATGTATAATGATGATGAGACAATTGAGATGGACATGGCACGATGACCACATGATAGAGATGATCCATGATGATAAATGATGACACTTGAAGATTCCAGAATGACATATTATTTGATAGAAATATATTTGCAGGTGGAATTTTCCTTGGGTGAGAGGGAGTGTTGATTTTTTCAATTGTGGTAAAATTCCACCTTGGATAGCTCAAATGATTGAAATAATGATTGCATTAGATTTCCCTTTTGAGAGGATCAAAATTTCCTTAAAGATCATCCAATTTGGTCAAGTGGAAGTTAAGTTATGAATTATTTTATTCACACATGTATTATGGAATGGGTCAGCCCTAACCACATGAGTAACTGCTTGGGTCAGTCTTAACCCCAAGTGATTCCTTAGGAAATCCTATAAAAGGAAGCGACCTCAAGGTCATTTGGACACACACATCTTCTTTTCTCTTTTGTCTTGGTTCACACAGGTTTGATAGAAGGAGTTCGCACAAGGATTTGAGATAACAAGCAAAAGGTTTGCTTTGGGTTAGGGTCTTCTCGATCTTGGTTGCTTGCACAAATCTGAATTTTTTCATCCATAGTCATATGAACATAGTGGGTAAGAGAGCGACTTTGGCCCTTTGGTCATTGGGAGGCAATTCAAAGGGAGTGAATTTGGGTTTAGAGATAGATCAGAAGGTTCCTGTCCCCAGTCATTGGCTTGAGGTAGCCCAGGGAGCGAGTTTCTTAGTTTAGTCGCCTAGATAACAGTGTGAGGGTGAGACTTTTACTTGTTGGTTGCATGGACAAACCAACAAGAGAGAGACTTTGGTTCTTCTCTATTCAGGGCCATAGTCACAAGCACAGAGACCTCCTGGGAGAAACTTTTCTATTACAGTCATTTGCATAATGTCTTTGTGAGTGCAACTTTGAGGTTTTTACTCTCTCATAGACAATACTGATGAGAGTAACCCAGTTCAGATATAGGGTTTTGGCATCTTGGCATAAATGATCTGTGGATCTGGGTTTCTCTGCTGTAGATTGGTGGATCTAAGTTTCTCTACTATTATGACAGATCTATAGACCTGTAGGTCTGGCTTATTGTTACCTATTGTTGATCATATGTAATTTGATCGTTGTACTCACTGTTGTAACTTTTTATGACAATTTAAGAAAAAGAAGAAGATTTGCAATGGTTTTCCCCATAGTGGGTTTTTCCCTGGTCGTGAACCAATCCTGGTGTCTTTATATGTGTGAATTCTTTCTTCTATTGTTCCTTTTAATATATTCTGTTGCATTGATGATGATGGTAATGTTGTTTCTTTCTATGTTATTGCATCTGTTGATGCATAATAGTGTAGATCTGAATAATGAAATGATGATATGGGGTGAACTTAAAGTATTAATGGTGAATGCAACTATCATAGTAAAGAACACTATCGGCTTAAGGAAAATTAACACATTATTGTATGTATTTGGCATTAATACTCTAAGTGACACTTTGGCTCCAGTGATTAAGGAATTGTGTCTGGATTGGTGCCAACAGCTAGAACCCTTCAAGATTTTTCTCGCATTAAAGAATATGCACAAATTGGAAGTGCTATCATTGGCAGGGATACCAGGTGTTAAGGATGAGCTTTTCAATGAACTACTTTCTTATCTAGGTTGTGACTTGAAATAACTTTCTCTAGTAGATGGTGTCGTAGAAGTAATAGGTGTTGTGTGTTGTATATTGAATGTTCTCATTTTGGACAATCCTTCTCTTTTCACTAACAAAAAACATGGACACCCATTGAATTCCCCACCACCTCATGAAGCATTCCTACCAATTCCATTTAGAGAGCCATAATTAGCATCCCAGGTGTAAGCAATTGATATTGCATAGGAGTAAGCAAAGGCTGGAGCGGTACTGACCACCCCTCTTATAGTCCTAGTTTGAGTTGATCTGCAAACAGACCAGGTACCAACTTCTTCACCAGGTCAAGATCCAAAAGCTACCATTTGACTCATCAATCCAATTGTTTACCTTTTGTTGGGGCAAAAGTATCACCCGAAGAAAATTGAGATCATGGTCAACACCTGGTAGTAGAGGACTCAGTCCCAAATCGAGAGCCAATGACATCAAGACTAGAAGCATACGTCAAGATGGTATTGTGAACCTAGAAGTTGAACCAATTGATTCAGTTAACCTAGTCTTTGTTACAGAGGCAACACCGGAAAAAACAAAGGGATGCAAATCACTTCAAACCCTATCTCTAAAAATATGTCCATTCAATGATGAAGCTGTTGCCACATTCATTAGTGCTTTAGGGAATTGCTTATCTAAATTTTTACTCAACAATGTAACAGAGGTTGCAAATCATATTGTCTTAGCCCTTATGCACAATACCCATGACATTTTGTCAAGGTTAGATATATCTTGGTGTCCCGACTTGAAAGATGAGGCTCTAGGGTTGCTGGAAGATTCTCGTTATCTTCTATGAGAGCTTATATTATTTGGTTGCACCGAGGTTACAAATAAATTCATTGAAGATCATTCAAATACTCTTTTGAAAATTACTGGAGTGAAGGACCAACTACTTTACTGAGAGGTATATTCATATTCCTATATTAAAAGTGAGGGAAGACTACCTTCTGCATAATGTGTGCCACAAAGGGCAAGATGATCCTGTTATCGCACAATATTTCATTTTGGAGTTGCACACTTTTAAGGTTGTTCTCGTGCTCCTAAAGAATGGAGGATGATTGTGGTGTACTCAATTGTTTTGCAAATTTTTTAAGGCCTACATGGTTGATTTCCACAATGTACGACATTTGCAATGTCATTGTTATACATTGATTTCTCAAGAGTCAATAATCATCCAAGAAGACCTCAAATTATTTGTGTTTTCAGGAAAAAGGAATATAGCTACTTTGAGGATACAAAATTGCAAGATTTTGAGGATGCTTGGGAAATATGCGAAGGAATTGTAGTGTTGGGATCATTGGCAGCTCTGGGATGGATAGGCCTCTAGTTCATCAACTGCAAACTGTACAAATAATAAGAAGAGAAATGGGCTCTCGTCCAGATCATCTTCTACATTGTTTTTGCCTTCTCCTGCAATCTTCTCCAGCTCCTTATGTTCGAAATCATACCTCTCCTCTCTACACGTGCAAGGTGGATAAATCGGAAAATGGCTGCCTAAGAATTGAAACTGCATCCTCCATTTGTCTTCACCTTCCATTGACCGACACCATAAAATAATACCAAGTGAAAGATTTTGAAAATACAGTGTTAATGTAGCAAAATGCAATGTATTAAATATAGTTCTTTGGGAGAAAACAATGTTATTGCAACATGAGAGTGGAACCTTGTAAAACACATCTTGATATATACCATTCAATTGCCAAAAGTGGGTTTCAAATGTGGTGAAGTAGGATTTGTGTAAAACATATTCATGGAGTTTTGATAATGTAATTGAGCTTATAAATTTTTAGTTTTGCCTAATAATCTAAGTATTATTAAATTTAAAAAAGAATTAGAAAAATATAATTATTATTTTCTGGTTTATGAAAATTTTATGAATTAAAATTTATTTAAAAGTTTAGAACTTTAGTTAATTTTTATGTGTTTAATGATTTATTTGTTATTTTTGATGAAAGTATTTTATATTATAAAATATTTAAGTGAATAATTAAAAAAACATCGATTAGCTGTTACTCTTAAAATAATAATTATATATTATAAATTATGTAGATTAATAATTAAAAAAATTAACTTATTAATTCTTAATTTTTTCTGATTTGATTAATTTATTACGAAATTATAAAAAAAATGATAAACCCAATAGCTAAAACTGTATTTTCATAATAATAAATGTGTTTTTCCTATAAATACAAATCGCTCATTGGTAATTAGATAAAACTGTTATCACAATTTTCAAAATTGTGTAATTGGTTAAAATTTCCTCATGTAATTTTTTCATAAAAACTCTTACGACAGTTTCAGTTCTTTCCTTGTTTTCAGGTTCACAACGCTTGATAATTGCACATAAATTTACTGTCTGCTGTTGAAAGCTAAATAAATTTTCAATCTGATTTAGAGATGAATGGTTCGTGTTCCAAAAGGACAGCCAGAACTTGTAGCAGTTCATCTAGCCTCTCTCGGCCGGTCATATGCCCACTTCCCTTAATCCTCTGGCTGCGGATGATACCCAAAATTGAGAATGTGGATGTCATCAATCCATTTCTTAACTGTTTGTTAGGGCATTGAATTTTAGTTTCTATTGAACTTTAGTAAAATTGAAAACAAATCATTTCTTCAAAACATACTATCTAAATTTATAATAGTTTAGTTATATAATTAAATTGTTGGTAAATATTTTTCCAAATCAATTTATGAAAAATATCACATATTACATCTCACTAATTATCAAACATTAAAGAAAATCATAAAAATCAATTAAATTATAATTTATGTTTTTAGGTAAGTAAGCAATTTTACATAACAAAAATATAGTAAGTAGGTTATATTCAGAGAATCAATATGAGTTTGAGAGTCCTAGCACCAACCTCTACTAACGAGAGCTTGATGAGAACCATTTTCTTTAAAAGGGAAAAGCAAATGGTCTGTTAAAGAGATTAGAAGTTTGATACATAGTCATTTTCTATGAAAAAAAAAAAACGATAACATATTACAAAATATCTTCTGCCAAAATGTCTGCAAGTGTCACTGAATTGCATATACCATTGTGAGAACATAGGAAAGATTGAAGCAAATAGACAAGATAGGGAACCTGCTCATGCCGCATGCTTGCCTTTGGAGCTTGAAGGAGGTGGCTTCACTTGACTAGTGCTGGCTTCATCATATCTCCTATTGTCAGAAGGTTTTGCATCTAGAGTTTCCTCCACTATAAGGTATCTGTAGGAGTTGGGGCTTTGAGGAGATGATGGGGAGAAACTTTGAGCTGCTCTCCATGAAAACAAGCTGTTGATTTGGAGACCTCTGAGCTCACAAGCATTTGCCTAGCCCATCATCAGCTAGGATAATGGAGGGAGAAGGAGAACATGGCTGATGGGTAGGATGATGGTCTGCAAACCTTTCCAGAGAGCTCGAGGACATGGAGGTTGCAGGCACAGGTGGAAAATCTATGTCGATGTGTCTGGAGACATTGTGGAGCGAGGTTCTGATCCAACTGACGTATGCATTTGATTTAGCCACCGTCTTTTAGTACTGACTCTTACAAGCTCCATGTTCTAGATATGATGAACTAATAAATTTTGGATAGCCTAGTGCTTATTGTCGATTCTTCTGCATTCCTCCACCTCTAAGGTGGCTACTCTGTTGTAGACGTGTTCAGGGTTGTCGAGATCAAATAACACCATGTCTTCGTCAAGCCAAGGAGCATTAGGTGCGTGCGCATAGCCTCTACCTCCACGATGACCAGAACCACATTTTCTAGCCATGGCATCAATTTGAAGGACTAAGAAGCTTGCATAGTGAGCTTGGGATACAATGGTGGGGAAAGATGTGGAATGCCAACTCTTGTTCTCTTCAAGTCACTGCAAAGAGGAATGAAGAGAATGGCCACTAAGCTGGTATAGAGGCATGGGCACGAGCATTAATTGAGGCATTAAGGCCGATAGGAAGAGGATTACCAAATAGATGTCGAGGAGATGAAAGGGACACACTAGATCAACTTGAGAACATATCACATTTATTTTAATTATTTTATTATTAATATAAAAGAATTAAGATATAATTAAACACACACACAATATAAACATTAACAAGATCATTAACCATGGAGATGCAACGTGACTTTAACATGGAGATTCAGTACCATGGTTTATGAATAGCACATGCCCAAAAAAACACAATTTATTTCGTAGGACCCTAGTTAATAAGACATTTTTTAATTAATAATTTAATTAAAAGGTAGAAAGGGCGCAAATACTTTTAACATAAATCTCTAACTTTTGATTTGTGACTATTATTAAAAATACTCTAAAATATCCATGAAGGTTAAATCCTTACCACCCGCTTCATAATTATTGATAACTAAATTAAAACTCTAAAATTTATATTTCAAAATAGACACACTTATCAACATAATTATTATAATATAAAACATATAACTTTAATGTTTGAGATTTATAAAAAATATAAAATTTTATCTAAAAAAACTAGACTCTCGAAGCTAAACCTAAATCATCTATCTATATATTTTTTCCGAATTAAAATATAAATAGTAAATCTTTTATAATGCAATAAACACAAATTAAACTTAAAAAACTAAACCTAACTCATGTATCTATATACTTTCTCCAAAATAAAATATATACTTTCTCCAAAATAAAACATAAAACATAAACCATAAAATATTTATGGTGCAATAAATACAAAAATAATCTACTCTGAGTACAACTTTATATAGCTCTCTCAAAATAGTTACACACTTGGAAACATTTCAAAGGAGTTTTAATGGTTGTATCACATCCTCTCAACCCTACAATCAATATCACATCCTCTCAACCCTACAATCACTTTCTTAGTTTATAAACCCTGCAATTACATATCATTTCTCAACCCTACAATCACTTATTCGTTTATAAATGAAGGAACCTACCATTTCTATCAAAGTATGCCCACCTCTATGTTACATAGACATTCTTCTATGATATAGCAAGTCTTTTCGCTCATACTTATACTCAACACACAATGGAAGGAAAATCTATGTACTCATACTTATACTCAACTAACCTTTCATCTTTACCAGTATCATACACTTCATGATGGCTCAATACACTAATGATGGCCTTGCCATTTCCTGGATAGCCATGGCGTTTTTTTTTTTTTTTTTTTTTTTTTTTTTTTTTTTTTTTTTTTTTTTTTTTTTTTTTTTTTTTTTTTTTCTCTGTATTTTTGTTGGTTTTTTGTTTGTTTGTTTTTTTTTTGTTGGTTCTCATGTTCCTTTGGTTGTGCGTTGAGTTATTAGTTCATGGAACCTTGGTTGGAAAAACACTCTGGAGCCCTGTAACAACTTGGGTTGAGTTACTAGTCCTGGAGCCTTGGTTGGACAAATTCTCTAGAGCCCTTGGTGGGTTGAGTTATTAAAGCTAGAGCTATGGTTGGACAAATTCTCTAGAGCTCGACAACAACTGTGGGTTGAGTTACTAGTCTTGGAGTCTTGGTTGGAACAAATGCTCTGGAGCCTTAGATAGCTTGGGTAGAGACAAATCTAGTGATGGTTAGTGATGTCTGACTGTGAGGTGGAATCAATTGTAGAGGGTTGAGGTGGTTTGGCCTTAGGAATACTTGGTTTTGTTTTGTTGGATGTGTTCCATGAGATCCCACATTCATGCTTAGAATATGGCACGAGGGTGACTGGATGAAAGAAAGATTTGGTTTAGCCTAGCCTATAATTGGGTGGTTCATGGAAGTCCCATACCTAGTTGGCCTATGCATTCATTAATACTAATTACTTCTCCTTGGTATTTTATGTGTAAATATATTGGTTCATGTTATGCAGGATTTACGATTGCGGACAAAAGCATTTCCTATAGGTTTGGTGGCTAACCTAGAACAACAAAAGACAAAGGACACAATGTTTTCCTTAAAGTAAGTAGATGAAGGGATAAAATCTACTTGGAATCTATTGTATGCTTCACTCCTTCTTTGGCTTGAATGCTCCAATCTTAGCTCTAGGTGCCAGAATTAGAACCTGCAAAAGCAGACAACACAAACCAAGAAACTACGAGATCTATGTAGCATCATCTATCTACTTTATTCAATAGATCAACATGGTATTGAAATATATGAAATAACGACATCACATATAGGGAAACAAATAACTCTTTGTATTTATATAAATGGAGTGATTTACAACCATAAATAGGTGTTGATCTTGTAGAAGAGCTCCTCCAAGTTGTTGACTTATCCTTCCTTTGTCACAAAGCGTACCTCCAATCACCCTAAATGCATGAAAGGAAAACTCTCACAACAATATCATAAGGGTAGAATCACTCTCCAAAATCAAATCCCTTGCATATGGAAGGTTGTAAATATTTAGAGGAGTGAGTTAAGTTAGCAGTTCTTATCCTTTTACTAATCTTGGGATTAAGATCCACTCTTGTTGGGAGGATGAGATCTAAGGATAAGGGATGGAAACACCAAGGTAGAATATGACAAGGTTCGAAAGTTTTATCTTAGGTAAATTGTTACAACAGATCTTGGAAGCATATGGAAATGGAGGCTTCAAGATTCTCTCTCTTTTTCCCTAATTTCTAAAACCAATGCAGGTGAAAAGGGGAGAAACTTGTAGGTTATCAATGCAGACCACAGTGGAGCAACTTGTAGGTGAATGCGTTCGACAAGAGGCCATGGTGCATTGGTCCTAAAACTAGCTTAGATGATACAATTTAGGGTAGAAAATCTGGGGAATGAGAGAGTCATGCATAAGGCTTTATGTAATGATGATGTAAAGGGGGAAAAGTATGTGAATGATCCAATTAGGAGGTTGATTGATCATATGAGACAAAATAGCGTATAATAGAGTGCCCCATAAAGCGCAAAGTCAGGTATGATGATTGATGACTTAAGTTCTTTACCTAGTGACAAATCAGGATCAAGAACAACTGACGAGATCATCTTCTGTTACAATATATTTACATCATGACATCCCTTTTTCAAGGGAAGCATACCCATACTTAGCACATAAGGTAACATAACATGCACAATGATCAAAAGACATGTCCACTGATGACTGATGGTGGACCCATGATCGGATGAATGTCAGTATGATCATAGCCATCATACACAGTGATCTTATGTAATCCTGAAATTGTAGCCTGGATGGAGGAAACTAGATCTAGGGTCTTATATCTCGTTCACACAACCAACCAACATACAAGTCTAAAAATGTGAATCATTGAGCTGAAGTCGAACATCGTAGACACCATCTAATTACTGGCCAATAATCTAAGTCGTTAACATACACAAGAGAAACCATTGATGATGTTAATGGCTCTCGAGGTACTTAAGTACAATCCGTATGGTGTGAATAAATTAGTTTATGTCAAACACTGCATAGAATATTTTGGTTGAAGGCCAATGATGTAAACCTATCGCCGAGAGCGAGGAAAAGTGCCATTGATGTATGCAAGAACCAACATACCAATGGGTGCTTCTAATTCAACTTCTTGGATAATGTGATGATGTTGATAGGAAGTGACCCATCACAGGAGGGCCTTGATGTATCCCCCATCAACGACACAAAACTGGTATGATGATTGAGACAAAATGATGCTGAAATGGAGCTAGATCAGGAAAGGCAGACATGGAATGAAGGCTTAAGAATATTGTAGCATACATCAACTGAATGACTTCTCTTGAACACAACAATGCCACTTAATGGAGTTGGTAACATTACTGAAAACCAAAATGGAGGCTCCGTGAAGGTATGATGAAACAAAAGGCTACCCAACCCAACATCCATGAAGATGAAGTGGAAGAGTATCACATTCAAGAGCAACTCGTTGCCATTAACTAATGGAGTACCCTATTTTCCAAATTTCCCCAACCATACTGGTCAACACCTCTTTATTTTTTAACAAGTTTGAGGAGGATAACATATTCTTGATCTGTAAGTCCATCCTTCAGATGAATCCCTTTGAGAATATTTAACGAACGATTCCAACGAGGGTGAAAACTCAAGTTCTTTTTCATGTTTAGAGAGTTTGGAAAAGAGACAAAAAAGAAAAATATAGATGTTCCTTTTCGTAGGTAGTCCCTTATGTCCGAAAAGGAAAAAAATAATACCCAAGAGAACCTCTTATCTATTTTTGTCTAAGGTTATTCCTTTTTCATAGTTAGTCTCTCTCAGTCCGGAAAAGGGTTAAAATTATACTGAGTAAACATCTTTTCATTTACTTTTATGAGTTCGAAAAGGCAAGTGCTCGACAATATTTTCATGTTTTGGGAGTCTGAAAAGAGATAAAAAAAGGACTCTAAAGGGTTCCTCTTTCATAGCATTAAAGAGCTCGAAAAAGAGATAAAAGTGTACTCTTCGGTAAAAATAACCTGTTTAAAGCACAACAAAATTCATTAACATCAGTCAACCTGCTCAGAACAACATAGAAAGGATTAAACATACCTGTTACATAGTAAAAATGAATCACGACTAGGTCAAAACATTAAATATGAATAAAATAATGAAAAATATGACCATATATACTAAAAATGACTATTCATCTTTACCATTTCACATTTACCTTCAATAGTGAGAGTTATGAGTAATTTTTCTCTCAATATTCTGTAGCTGATTGCATCCAATCCAATGGATAATTTCAAGTGTCGTCACTTCCAGGTAGGAGCTAAAACCTTTCCCTTTCTTTTTGTGGTTCCATTTTAGGATTTCATGCAAAATTTATAAGTTTTTGTGGGCCTTGGGGTTCCAAAATTTCAACCTAGGACCAACGCAGGCCTAGATGGTTGAAAACTGCATTGCACCTAAGAATTCATACACTGTAGGAAGGGGTGAAATACTCTGGTTTTCTCTTCTGGGGTGCGTTGGGTGAAAATCTAAAGTTTTTTCAATAGTTTTTCCTAAAAAAAAATCAAGATTTTTGCATGAAAAGGATCCTAATGAATCCTTTCTTGATGAATCAACACAAAATTGTTTTCGTGTGGAGAGAAAGAGAACATGAGGAATGAGATTTAAATGCAAAAATTGATCCTGCTACCATCCAAGAATTAAGGAACTGTGGGTTACTAAAATTCTTCTAGCTTCCCGGTATGAGGAAATAGATGTATTTGTTGAAATACCTTGTTCGTTCATGGGCTGTTTAGGCACAATAATTCAAGTTTGTGGAACATCTACTCGAGATAAAGGTAGAGGATATCTAATTTCTGACAAATATGTTTATGATAGGTGCTGCCATATCTCTTCTAGGTGGGAGAAGAGGTGGAGAGATAGTGAACAATTATATCGCCACCTATTGTAGACATTGAGCCCAACCAACAAATGATGGAAAGATTAGTATAAAAGATGTGACCCAGCTACCTTTAAGAATGATACTATTAATTATTGCAAGATTGGTAGGTAGCTCAACATTACATGTAGCAAGCAGATCATATATGAAATATGGGTTGGAGAGTTTACAGCCAACACTTTTCAACTAGAGAAAGGGAGTTTTAGTCAACATGAATGAAAAACCACCTAAAGCAAAAGAGGGAAAACTAAATAACTTTGGATACAGTGCAATGTTAGTTTCCTTTACACTAGAGTGGGTTCCATTACTTTAGCCTCAACATATTATAATCGAGCCTATTGATCCAAGGGTGTTAGAGATGAGGGGGTAGATTGAACTATTTCGGTTGTTCTAATACATATTCTTACAAAAAATATGTTGTATAAGTTTTTAATGTTGTCTGACCCATGTGGTCTATCTTGCTAGACACTCGACAGAACCATTCCCAGAACTTGTTATAACGACCGTCGGAGTTGTGTCGACTGCTCCACTGGGTGTTGTATGTGCTATCCATTCACTGTGTTTGTGATTTCCGCATCTATGTGGATTAATAAACCAGAAGTTGTGCATGTCCTATCGTGTTGTGTGTCTCTGACAGAGTTGGGACTATTCACTTTCTACTTGAGGCTCACCTCCACCTTATTCCTCTGCGATCAAAGAACCTTGACACAAGTAACACTAAGAACTCACTAGGCATGCAAACCTTGCTGTTCGAAGACAAGGAAGACCACTCTCATGTGCCGACAAGCAAGAGCTAAAGCAAACCTTTAACATAATGGTAAATGGGCCATTGTACCAAACAAGACTCCTACACCAAACGGTGTGAGGTATAGTAGGGAATTCATACTGAGGAGATCCCCTGAATGTTGGCATGTCCAATACTGTCAACATTTTGGGCATTAGAAGGAGGGTTTTCAGTTGTTTATGGCTGAATGTCCTCTCACCCCCACTCATCAAACATCTAGTCAAGGTAGTAACTCACACTCCCTCTCACCTACGTGCAACTTTGAAGTTGGTTACTCCTCACCTCCCAAATGTGAACAAAAAATTTCGTATCAACACCTCTGCATCATCCATCCCATCACCCGTATGTTCGCAAAAGTAGTCACACTGATCGTAGAAATACAACATCTTCCATATGCATCAAGAAAGCCAAAATACACTCTCACAAGAGTTGTTGTATGATCAGTGGAAGAAGCAGTTATTGCCACACTCGAAGTTCTAGTAGAAGATGTTGAGAACGAAGAGGAGTGTCCAGTTTTTTGACAGGGATAACGAGACACCCTCGTGATATTGGGCTCAGATTTTGGTACAAGAGGCAGAGGGGAAAGGTAGCAAAGGAGGCAGAGCTGGAGACAAACCAATAGACTCAGAGCTAGAACCATTAGATTCTGAAGAGGAGGAGGATGAAGAAGAAGAAGAAGAAGAAGAAGATGACATGGTTGACCAAAACTTGGAATGAATGACTCAGGGACCATTGACTCTCCTGGGTGCTTTGCACAAAATGCCAAAGCATTTAGAGAGAATGCTCACAAAGTATGACCTTGAAAAAGTATTGAAGGTAGAAGATCACTTGGAAAATTTCTACCTATAGCTACATATGCTCAAGGTACGATACGATGACATTGCATGTAGAATGTTCTGATGTACCTTGGATGGACACGCAATAGTATGGTATCAAAACCTTCCTTCCAACTCCATCCATAACTAGGGCATGTTCAAACGCATGTCCCTGGAGATATTTCCTGATGACCAGACCCCAACCATGTTACTCAAAGAGTTGGGTAGCCTGAAGATGGAGGCAAGAGAAAAGGTGAAGGATTTCAATAAGAGGTTTTTGTGTATATTGAACAAGTTTGTAGTGGACACGAAACCTCATCACTCCATCACTGTCAATTACTACACACCCGTATTGCATCCCAACATCACACAGTTTTTCAAGTGAACTGCGAAACCAACATTATTAGAAAACTACGAAGAGGGAATTTTTATAGAGAAGGACCTGCATGCAATTGGAGTTTTCAAGGATGATGAACCAACAAAGGATTCCAGAGACGCGAGCAGGAAGCCCCAAGCTGTGGCAAGCAAGGGTAAGGACAAGGAAGAAAGTGATATTGAAACCCTTACTCATCTTGTCAAGAACTTGACAATAGAAGTGTTTGAGCTCAAACAATGAAAAATCAACACATCTGCAAGTATCTGGTCACCCAGACAAAGACAAGGAATCGTGTCATTAGGTAGTAATCGCTTCCTGGTTAAAACTGCGTAGAGCTCCAGCTTAGTGTTCTAGTTAAAACATTGCGTAAATAACAAATTTTGCTCATTTCCTAAAGATAAGCAACCGGAAGGGTCTTGTTCGAACTCGAAATGAGTTGTAGGATCAGTATGCGACTATATGCCAACTATTGTGAGTAGTTTGCAGGGACAACTAGGAGACACAGACGATGACAAAGATGTTGCACCTAATGAGACATCAAGCACTAGGCAGGTGATCAACATGTATCAGTTCTCGCGAGAAGTGCATAAGAAAACCACCGAGAAGCATCCCCAAAAGAAAAATGGTCGATACAATACCATAAGTCAAGGGGCTCCCCTTAGAGCTAGGGAAATGCAACAAAGATTCTAACTACTAAGGAAGGTTGACCCACCAACTGTCCAAAAGCATAAATCACAAAGTAAGCCCAGGAAGGCAATGATGGACAAGAGTACATCCATGAGCAGCAAACTAAAGAACACTCTATCGGACAACACGAATACAAGTATGACCCTAGACATATTTGTGATTTTAACCGTTATGGATTACAATATCATGGAATACATGAAGAAAACTTGCATAAACATTAGTTTTTTCGAGTTGGATAAGATTCAGAGTCAGTAGGATATTCTACTACATGCACTAGGGAAGACATCTATGGATATCGAAGCATCTACTAGAAAGGGAGTAAGAACATCTCCCAAATCACTCACAACTGTGCTCAACGCACTCCAAATGGAAGAAGAAAAATATGTTTGCCCTCTATTCCTACTTTCATTTGAAATTTTTAACTACAATGTTCACAGTTGTTTGGTTGATTTTGGTGCATTAGCCAACGTCATGCCACTCTCCATTACCAAGAAGATGAATTCACAATGGAGTAAGAAATCTGCGTAGATCATCCAACTCGATCAGACATGTGTACCAACCTCTGGTGAACTTCGGGATGTGATCATCTGACTATCTCATGATAGCCAAGTTCACCCATGCATAAACATTGACGTTGTGGACATACCGGAAGCATATGGTTTACTACTCAGAAGAGAGTAGTGTAGCAAGATGAAAGAATGCTTTGCTACAGACTAGTCAAACTTGTGGCTTCCGTATAAGGGAAAAAGCAAAAAAACTTGGGTGTTATCCGAGAGATACATGAGGCATAACATCACTCCCATAAATGGTGAGAACGAACCATTGGCCTTTGTAGAGCTCATGTTCGATAACTACCTCTTGGAAACAACACTAGGGTGTTATCTTGCACAGCCAGCTCCAACCCCACTAGACATGCAATTGGGTCTCCTTCCTTGCCCAATTGAAGGAAATGAAACTTGTACAACGCATTGTAACACTAGTAGAAGTAGCAGGAATAGAAACAACAGTGGCAATAGTACAAGTGCATAGAATGGTCCATGTACAGATGAGTTGTGGACCATGTACTTTGGCATATCAAAAACATAGGATGGCTCTGAACCCAGGTGTGTCTAGATCAACCCAAAAAACATGAAACATTTGATTTCGAGCCACTTGGAGTTCAAGTGCACAAAATACATTGTTGAATATGAAGCACTCATGTTGGGCTTGCAAAATACCATTAGCCTCAACGTGGTTGCACTCAAAGTGGTAGGTGATTCGGAAATAGTGGTACGACAGGTACGTAACACCATATGCTGTTTATCACCTCATCTAAAAATTACCAACAATAGGTGTGTGATTGATCTCTAACTTCTAAGCATTTAATATCATTGTTGTGCCAAGAATGCATAATGCAACTGTTAATTTTTTAACAAACACATCTTCTAGGATGTCACCACTTAGGGATAGATTTACTATTGAAATTTTGTATAAGCCCTATATCCCTAATAACATAACTAGTCTATATGTTTTTGACGATGATCAATCGATACTGAATATTTGTGGCCAACATTGATGTCTTCAAAGACGCAATGATTGACGAAGATGAGCATGAGAAATCTCTGCAAGCTGGGGCTGATGATAAGAAAGGAAACCTCATCCCCAAGGCTATGGTATCTTTGGAAAAGGTCTATGAATTACATAATCGCTTTCAGGGGCCAAGGAACAACAAAACCCAAAGCTCCACCATGATGCATGAACAGATAAACCTGGGAACATAAGAAGATCTGAAGTTCGTCAATCTCAGTATGCGTTGCACGCAGCATGAGAAACAATCCTTTGCCCACTTGTTCAAAAAATACTGGGATGTGTTCACGTGGACATATGATGATAAAAAACCTTACGGAACATGAATAATCCAACATGTTATTTTGATCAAGGAAGGGTTCAAGCCATTTCAGCAGAAGCGGAGGAAAGTACATCTGTCACTTGAACATCTTATCCAGAAAGAGATGACTAAGTTGTTGGATGCATGGAACATATACAGAGTTCGTCATTCCACATGGGTTTCCAACCTTGTTCCTTGTTGGGAAACAGATCCTCCCATAGTCGATTTTTGGGGCTAAAAGCCAAGTTTTGGATCAATATAATGTAAAGACCTCGCAAAATGTGGGTGCGAAGCACAATAGTCTAGGGTAGTCTGCCCTAAAAATATTGTAATTTAATATAGAATGTGTCGGCCTACCCATGATCTGTGGACCATGGGAATGTATAAATAGAGCGAGGCCCTAAGGGTACAAGGTAAGTTTTTAGATTTGATCGGAAGTGATATGGGTTTTTAAATGAGATATTCACTCTGGGTTTGTAAGTCGGAGTCTTGGGTCGAAGTAGGAGAAAGAGGCTATCTAGTTATGTGCACAGAGGCCTAGTAGAGTCCACAGCTGTGTGTGTGGACCCCTTCAGTTGTGTGCGCAAGGTAGGAAGAGGATTGTAACTGGAAAAAGCATTAATAAAGATAAGTTGGTTTTGAAATATTGCGTATCTGTTTCTATGTTTCCGTCTATGCATCTGTTTACAATTTATGATTGCGCGCATGTCTGTTTATGTTGAATGGTAAATGAAATTATTGGGCCCACTTAATTTAATTCAATATCTATAACGATAATAAGCATAGTAAAGGGTAAAGAACGTTTGTGCTCATCATCCAAGCTGCACGAAGGTAGCTACACTGAATAGACAGCTGTGCAAAAGTAGTGTAGCGGGTAGGATTGGTTCACGAACTTACCAGATCTCATCATGACATCCCTAGGGTGCGGAAACCTAGTTCTAGCACCCTCCCATACTACCTTGGGTGAGACCTCAGTCCACGCTTCGTGGAAAGTTTCCGAAAGGGCCAGAAGTTTTGGGATTTGTTTGGCTAATTCATGACTAAACCTGGGTCAGGCCCCAATAAGCCAACAAATGGTTTTGTTGTCGGGACTAGGATATGCCTAAGGGATGTCTGATGTTAGAACACTGGAACCCTATGAAGAAGGAAATTGAAGATTGGTTAGATCAGAAGCTTCACGAGTTTGTAACACAGGAAAACAACACTCCACAAATATCTGAGAAGAGGTGGTTGGATTGCTACGTATATATGAAAATCCACGAGATCTTTTGACGACCTTCTTTTCAGAGTTGTATGATTGGATCGCGAGGCTGGCCGACAGCCAGGGAAGGTACAAGCTCAATCAATCAATAGTGTGGACTCTGGAGCTAGTGTGCAAACTAGAGGCATCAGAAGATAAGATCAGGCGGGCTGTGGACCATTGGCTCAACTGGATAATAGGAGAGTTTATCACTGAGTTTGTGATAGACACAACTGTGAGTTATAGCGAAGCAGAACGATGTTTTCTCAATGGACCATGAGGTAGGTACATCAAATCCCTAAATACCTGGATTAAGATGTTGTTATGTGAAAAGTGGGTTATGTGAATACACTAATGAGTGGAGAAACGCAGAGTGGAAAGATCTACAAAGGGATCGAAGGGTCAGGGAACAGTCCTTTAATTTCACCTTTGCAAGAAAACAAGGAAAAGCACAGTCATATTTCTCTGAGGAGTGTGGTTAGTTTGATAAGGTAGCACATCCCGTAGCTATTACCTCCCCTTACGCCATCACCCACTTCACCTACTTCACCTCCATCTTCAACCACCCCACCTCCACCAAACCCACAGTTCAACATGGTGAGCACGATTAAGCTACTCATATTCAGAGGAGTAGGGAACGAGGACTCGGATTAGTCCTGGTTTGTGGTAAGAGCAGTGTGGGAAGCACAAGGGGTCACAGATGAAAACATTAATAAGGCTGCATTGGTAAGCACATTGCAGGATCGCGTGTTGACATGGTATATCAAGCACTCAAATGATCACCAAAATGAAAGAATAACAAAGATCTGGAATGCACTGAATAGAGAGTTTAGCCAGCCGAAATCAGAGACACAGATAATCATCGGATTTAGAGAGATCGCGATGCTTCCAGGTGAGACCCCCTGTGATCTGGATCAGACACTAAAAAGTATGATCCGCAAGGCTAATATGACACTAACGGATGCGTAGCACCGTGCGTGGTTTGTGGTGTCAATGCTCATGTTTTGTGTCATCTTTGACACCACACCTAAGAATGATGTTGTCACAACAGAAGCTCTCAACCTAGGTAGAAGCATTGGAAATAGCGATAAGGTTGCATGAAACACTGATACAGAATCCAGGATTAGGAATCAAACAAATCCACATGCAACTATAGAACCTATGCTTGGAAATGCAGAGTTTGAAGTAGGATAGGGTTCCTCAGCCAGAAGTGCACAAAGAAGTATGGTGCATAAAATGTAAAGGCTAGGGCCACGATAAGGATCATTGTCCAGTATTCGCAAACTATCTGGTAAGAGGGGGACCAATGCTATTGAGACCAGAGTAATAGGTAGGGCCAAGTGTGATACCCACACTCTAGTGTGTGATCTATCAGGTGGGAGGAAAGCACATGACGAACAACTGTCATTTGTTGCAGAAGTATACACAAACTCCCCAACAACTGTTTTGTAATTTCTACAGATCAGTGGGCCATGATGAGTGAAATTGTCGAAGTTATGAATTGTTGATGGATCGAACACCTGCCTACTAGATGCAGACCAAGGCACAAGGTCAGAATCTAGTTGCAGTAATAGCGCGTGGTGGATTCCAAGGACGTGGATGAGGATGGGGAGGGATGGGACCCGAATGAGAGTGTAGACAGTTAATTTGCTACAATTGCAAAGGAATTGGGTACTATGTGGATGACTGTACGAATTCGACCAGAACATGTTGTTCGTATTTTTATCATTTTGATCATGAAGCGGTAGATTGTCTGACGTTGATCGGACAGATGCATGAGAAAGGGGTACTATAGCCTACTCTGACTTAGAATATCCAAATGATGAGGTCTGAACCATGCGAAGAAGACCCCAACGTGAACATGATGCTCAGAAGTGGCGTGACCACAGGGGAAGAGAAGGGGAAGTAACCCGAGGAAGATACATGGGTTTACAAGGCTCCTACAAAGGAACTTGAGTTTGACTTGGAACGTGCAAAGGAGATTTCTATGGAAGCTAAGAAGAGCTTCACGGAGGCCTCTACTCCAGGTAGTAAGGATCAACCAGAAACAAGAATGGATCCTTCTATGCTAACTACCTCTTTAGGGGCATGCATGAAATTGTTGCACAATAATAAGGCAGTTAAAGGATTACAGGAATTGATAACTAGGTGCACAGGGTCAGGGGAACTACGTGTAGTCCGGAAGCTAGGAAAGTGTGCCTTGTGCATTGGGAGGGAAATGCGATTGACGGTGCAAATTGGCAAATATGAGATGGATCAAGTAATCCTAGACCTGGGTTCGGATGTGAGTGTGTTACCAAAGAAGACATGGGAACGCATGGGCAGGCCCGTGTTACAGTGGTCTCCTATTTAATTATGGATGGCGAACCAACAAAAGATTTTTCCCATGGGAAGGTTGCAAGGGGTAACAGTTGATATCGAAAGCACGAGCACACAAACACACTTTGAGGTGATAGAGATTGTTGATTACAACAAACTTTACCCTTACCCTGCATTGCTAGGAATAGACTGGGCCATGGATATGAATGAAGTCATCAACCTGAAGAAGTGGAAGATGATTTTCGAGAAGAAGTCCCTACACATAGTAGTTCCACTAAATCCAGCTGAAGGAGTGCGCTATACTGAACTTGTGTGTGATGATGACAGTGACGATGAGTTGGATTGCATTTACCAAATAACGACGCAAGACCAAGACCGGGTGAAACCCAACTGCAGATGGGAGAATCTCATGGGAGCGCGATAGTTCCTATACTTCATATTCAGATGAAGAAATAGAACGCTGGCAGAACCAGTTGCATGAAGTAACAACATTGAATTGAAACATGATGATTAGATCACTATGGTGCATAATAACCGAAGCAAGGGAACTACCAACATATGAGGGGGAGACAGGTGTGGATGAATTCTTAGACAAATTCGAAAGGGTAGTGCCAGAACAACAGTGGTATGGTGTGATGGAATGCGCATTGTAGGCGATGCCTGCACAATGGTGGAATACACACTAGAAGAATATTGGGAGCTAGCGCGAATGCAGAAGACGGATGCACTTACGGTTTGGAAGTCCCCAGCAACAAACACGAGCGAGGTAGCCAAGTTGAAGTAGCTTTCTCGCCTACTTGTGTCGATGGGTGCACAACACATCCAAGGCTAAGGATCAAAAGTTAGAACCCGATGTAGTAGTAAAAGCAACACGCACCACAAATACCCCACGTCGGAGCATTCAAAAAGCTACATGAAATCATGAATAGAGTTTACCAGGTAGGATGAATGGATTGGGACCTGTGCATACCAATGGTTTGATGGGCCTATAGGAAAATAAGAAAAAACCGAAGCGTGGAAATGACCCCAAAAGCAACAAGAAGGGAGGAAACCAGGATGACAAAGAAGAATCCCTAGACCGCAGCTCCTGCAGTTGGGATAGGATGCGAGGACCTGGGTTAAGGAATTAGGTAGTTACAAGAAGCCATTCAGCGAGGGAGCATGAAACTTCGCAAGGTCAATGATGAGTGGGCATGATTGAGAAAGAGAATTGTGACATTGGATGAATAGATTAGCGAATTGAAAACTGAAGTCACGCAAGCAGGCCGTGAGAAACTAAGCATGATGGGATCAAGTCTAGTTGGCCCTACTACTACATTAGAAAGAGTTGCGACACTGCTATCATGGCTGTGACCGCACCCTACTAAACAGGGGAGCATACCGTACAAAGAAGAACATGACGCACTACTGGACACAAGGGTATTTGAAGGGTGCCTGCAGCTCGGGCTAGCAAGAAAATGGAAGCCTCAACCACCTGACTATCTATAGGAAGCATAGTCTCAGTGCTCTAAGCAGTTGAAAGAAGGCGCGGGACTATAAATGAGTGTGTAGGAGAGCTATGCGGAAAGGAGGTTCCGCGTAGGGCTAGTATGTCATAGGGATTGCAGTCACACATAAGGGGTTGCGCTGCTGCACGGGTAGGCTGGGAGGTGACTGTTGATGTCACTGTTCATGACAAGAGGTCTAGTTTAAGACAACAAGGGGCGAATGATAGGCAACTAAGACACGGAGTCAGAACTAGATTTGAAACGATTTGCTGCCAATATAGCATTAATGAGCTAGAAAAGTGGGGAACGATCAAATTTGAATTTCAATAGGCCTATAAATCGCAGATGGTCATCCACCGAACAAACTGTGGCATCTTGAGAATTAAGTTATTGCACTATCCAATAGGTATGGAGTCGTTGAACTTCAATGCCTTGAGAGTAAGCGCAGTGTTTGCAACATGGCCAAAAGAGACGTAGGACCTTCTGGACAGTGTAATGTTGACAACAAAGGATGTCATGCCGAGCCCAATGCCAACAGTGGGAGATGGACTGGGAATTCCCAGATAGGTAATAAGATCGGTCTGGATGTCACCGTGAAACCCACAGTCTGGTAAGATATCTATGAAAGGTAAGGGCAAGACGGTGAATCATGGGACAAAAGGTAGAATTTCTTTGAAAAGTTCATCCTTGGGCCATGTGGCCATGAAAAAACTTGAAGATTGGGACCTCGTGGACAACAACAACTCTCTTGCAAAAATGCAACACAAGCTTCAGCAGAAATTGAGTATACTAGACCAGAGATCGCAAGCCTGTTGCTCTTGCGCAAAAAGTTCACGCATTTGACATCTCAGCTAGAGCTAAAATCCTATGAGGGGTCGCTTTTTATTAACCTAGTAGAGCAGAATGAGCATCATCAATTAAGCAAATTAGTAGGGGCAATGGAGTAGGAGCTTGAAGAAGCATTGAAAGAGGCAAAGACGAAGCAACAGATTGTAGTGCGTCACTCACAGGGATGGTGGACCGTGAAGCCTTGGTGTTATAGACATATTTGGGCACTGAAACCCCAACCTTATATGTCCATAAACCAAGGGCTTCTAATTCCCTAAAAGTGTTGTTTCATACCCTAAAGAAATAAGGTCAGTTGATTACATCATCTCCCAGAAGTTCTCCATGAAAAACTTCTCAGAACTGGTCAAAACTCGACCATCTCACCTGCTCCATGGTCAAAGTATGATGCATCCCACCTAATGCACACAAGAGGTGTGATGCATATTGAAAACCCTTATATGGGGCACGATGGGTGAGAGTAGACAAAGGGCAGAGACAGTTTGCAAGGTGGATGATCATGGAATCTTCTAGAAACTTCTCCTATAATACTTGCATCTCTAAATTCGCCAAGGGATGAGTAAGAGATCATGAAATCTCCAAGTGGAATTGAGAACTATTAGAGAAATGACACTAATCAAAAACCCAAAAGCTAACTCACCCACCTGTAAACATCTATATATGGATCCCTCATACGAGAGATCCAGAGGCTGGAATTTTGCATCTTGTAAGGAAGTGTTGTTGGTTTCTTTGTGGAACATCATAATGTTGGGTGATCTAGCTTTTCATGAGGTGAAGAAGGGCTTTCATGCTGGGAGGATGACACTGGGTCAAATCAATGGGTTGTAATCCTCTCTTCTAATTTTTATATCAATAAAGCTATTCAAGTTTTCCTCCACATTCTTGTATGTCCGATAATATATGCATTTGTGTGGTCAATATATATATGGTCCTATATTGTTCATGATTGTAGATCTCTGCACTTTGAAGGTATTATGCTACTTTGACTTTACAGGTACTCTTTGAAGCGGAGTGGTCAAGGAAAGAGTGGTAAAGATCTGCTAGAGGGGAGAAGGAACAAGAAAGGAACCAAGCGAAATATTGAGGTTGGTATTCTTTGCTCCTCTCCTATCTACTTCTCATAAAGGAAAACAAAAGTAACTTTAATCTATTTGTTTCTAAGATAGCTACCCGTCTTAGTCAAACTAGCATCTCTGCATAGACAATAGATTTCCCAATAACACTCCACAAGCAGATGGTCATGAGATCCAATTAAACAATCAACCACACATCGAAATAAGAAGGATTCTTTATAGCTAAATTGAAAACAAGGTTTTAATTATCACTATCACATCATAAAATCATTGTGTTTATATTTTCTTACGAAGTCATTTTGTAAATACCATATCATTAAATGCTGAAAGATTCATGCCTAGCTTTGCTAAACAAAATACTAAAATTAACTATGAAATATATCATAATTAAATTCTCTAACGATTTTCTATTAAAAAACAAAATCATTAGGCTTATGTATCCTTCCTTGCTCACCTATTATAGTTGATAAAGTTGACTTTTACCTTTGACCACGTAACTAGAAGCTTCCTTTATCAATCTGGTTTCTGCAGGTAGGAGGGAATTCTTGAATACATTGGTTTCCACCTTTCCATATACTTCGCTCTCTAGCTGGCACCTTAGAACCTATGAAACAATGGATTTAGCTGCAGATTCAGATATTAGCTGCAGAATAACTCCAATCCTGTAGAAAAAACAAATTTAGACCAATAATAAAGAACATTATTAACTTATGTAATACAAGACTTTTATATACCTGCCATTCCATAAATTTTTTATTTCTTGTCCATCAAGTGCTTATGTCAATAAAAAGGGAGTAAAATAGGTGGAAAAAGGCTATAAAAAAGAAGAAATTATGAGCCTCAACACTTGGTTTGACAAAGAAAGATACCATTATTAGTTTGTTGAACTTGAATACCAAGAAAGTATGTTAGGTCACTAGGTAGATACGTTTCAAATTTTGCTACATAATTGAAGAAAATCCTTGACTCATAGATTCTACATTGCTTCCAAATATGACGTCATCTACATAAACAAAAACTATCAAAAGCTTATCTTTATCCATCTTGGTATATAGATTTCTATCTATAGACCCATTTTTTAATCTTTTTTCTTGAAGGTACCTGTCAAGACAATAATAACATGAATGAGGAGCTTCTTTCAATCCATACAATGCTTTCTTAAGTTTGTACACACGATTTTTATCATTCCCAAGAATGAAACCTTTAGGTTATTCTAGAGAGACCTCTTCTTCTATATCCCCATTTAAGAATGAAAATTTTACATCCATTTGATATACTTTAAAGTTGTGAGAACTTGAAAATGAAAGAAACATTCTTATGGCTTCAAGTCTAGATACAGGTTAAAGTGTTTCTTCAAAATCTATCCCTTCCTGTTGATCATAACATTTACATACAAGTCTTTCTTTGTTGTAAACTACATCTCCATTTTTACTTAGTTTTTTTTTAACACCCATTTTGTCCCAATAATATTCTTATCTTTAGGCCTTGGTACTAATTCCAATGTATGATTCTTTTCTATATGATCAAGTTCTTCATTCATTGCCTTAGCCCAACATTCATGTTTTCTTTCTCGATTCACATTTTGAGGTTCAATTGTCGATAGTAAGGCTAGATAAATAGAAGTTCCAACACTAATTCTTCTATTTTGTATTCATGTATCCTTTTCACCTATGATTTAAGATTCATGATGATTTTTATAAACATACATTGAAATGTCTTTTCTAATGTATATGTATCTTCATTTCTTTCTTCTGATTCTTCTCTATTTCCTTCATGTACAACCTTCTGACTTGTAGTAGGAACATGTTTGTCATCTATCGGTCCTTCCTTTTTGGCACATGTGGATGCTTCATCAATTAAAACATAAATGCATTCAACAATGTTTTGAAGCCTTTTATCATAGCATTTATATCCCTTTCTTCTAGAAGAGTATGTAAGGAGGATTCCTTCATCATCTCTAGATTCAAACTTTCCAAGCTTATCATCATTTTTCTTTAACATTTGCTTCCAAAAATTATAAAATGTTTGACATTTTGAGGCTTACCAAACCATATTTCATAAGGCGTTTTATCATTTTTTAATCAAACATGAACTTTGTTAAGTATATTCAAAGTTGTATATGATGCTTCCCCCCCAAAAGGTATGAGGTGTTTCGGACTCATCAAGCATGGAACGTGCCATTTATTGGATTGTTCTACTCATTCTTTCTCCCACTCCATTTTGTTGAGGAGTCCTAGCTATAGAAAAGTGTTTTTTGATGCCCTCTTGTTCATAAAGATTGAAAAACTCATCTGATATAAACTCTCCTCCACTATAGTATCTAACACATTTGATTTTCAAATCTAAGTCATTTTCTACCAGAGCCTTGAATACTTTAACTTTACCAAATGTTTCAACTTTTTGTTTAAGTAAGCCAATCCAACACATTTTTGTAAAGTCATCAATGAAAAATATGAAGTATTGTTCACCTCGAGGAGACATCTTTCTCATAGGACCATACAAATTGTATGAAGAAGTTCAACTGGTTTACTTGAAGTACCTTCTTTATCATTACAACAATGTAAACATTGAAACGAGAACTATAAACTCAAAACAAGAACTATAGCCAAAAAAACCAAAAAAAAAAAGAAAGAAGAAAAATCAATGCGAAAATGAAATTGTTAATGTGGGAATAACATTTTTTTTAGGGTAAATTTTCAAGATGTTTTGAAAATGGAAATGAACACCAATTTTTTTGTGCAAAAAACAACCTAAAAACGAAAAGTGTTGATGTGTTGATATTGTAATAACGTGGTTTTTTTTAAGGATAAATTTTTAACATTTCGAAATAATGGTGTAAAAGACTTTATCATGACTCCAAAAAACATTCAAATTTCAAAAGAATAATGAAAACATAAATTTACAAATAAAATAAATGAAAAAAAAAATCTAATATATAAAAGGAACAAAAAAAAAAATCAAACTTGAAAACTTAAGAAAACAAAAACAAAATTAACAAAAAACAATCATAAAAATGCAAAAAATTAATAAATAAATAAATAAAACCAATAAAAAAATTAATAATAATAACAAAAATCATATTTTCAAAAAAGCATGTTGTAAAGAAAAAATAATAATGAAAGAACAAATAAAAAAATGCATCATTGGACATTAAAGAAAAAATACATTAAAAAGTCATATTTAAAAAAAATAATAAACTAAAACTTAAAAAAAATAAAAAATATAAAAAATAAAAAAAATCAAACTAAAAATTAAAAAAATAAAATAAAAACTTGAAAAAAAAAAATCATTGAAAAAACATTTGAAAAGAAAAACATTATGAAAAAACATTAAAAAAAATTAATATACAAAATAAATTAAAATAACCCGAAATGCATTAAAAAAAACACTATAAAATGCAAAAAAATTATAAAATAAACCATAGTTATTATAAAAACAAATTAAAAAATAAAAATAAAAAGAAAAAGAAGTTGTGATCTTTGAGCCCTTGTGTGGGCTCAATTTGATTCCAAGAATTAGATGAGCCCCTCACCGGCTTCTCGGATTTAGGTTGAGCATACCAAGAAACCCAAAGGGAGACTATTTTTTTTTTTAAATCTTTTACTATTTTACTATTTTTAGTTTCATAACATTTTATATTTTTTGTATTTTTATATTTAATATTTAATTTTGTTAGCGTTAGATATGGCTTTTATGATAATGTTTCTTTTATTTACATAGGTTTTTTTTCTAAATATTTTAAATTCTTTTTATTTTTTTTTTATCTTTTCAAATGCTTTATTTATATATATATATATAATAATAAAAAAATCTTGTTTTTTATTTTTCAATTTTTTGTGTAAGATTTTTATTTTTTTTTAATTTTTATTTTTCAAATGTCATCATTTTTTATATAAGATTTATCAAATTTGTTATTTTTCTTATTTTTTATTCAAATTTTGCATAATTTTTTATTTAATGTGCCTTTTTTAACTAAACTTTCCTAAAATACATATACTTTTACTTATATCTATATGCAAAATGTGTATTTTCTGTGGAGTTTATTTAATCATTATTTTTTAGTGAAAATTATTTTATGTAGTTGAATTGAGGCTTCTGTGATCCATAATAGTTGAAAGAGTAACTTCGGCGTAAATCACATGTAGACAGACATTTGTCTATGCATTTCGAACCAACCACCAATCAGTGTGGTTCATCGTCAAGACAAGTTGAAGAAACAGATCCAGTTTTGCATGCTAAATAGTCTGAGCCTCCAACGACTATCTTGATCAACGGTTAATTTTGACTTAGGGACCGTAGTCAAAAAGTCAAATTGATAATTTAATGGAGTTAGTTATCATACCTTAAATTATATAAAAGAAAAAATCATAAATGTTGTTTACGTTACTATTTTATAAAAAATTGTAACTTATATGGGAATTAAAATACCTAACTTATTATTATATATAAAAATATAATAAATATAATAATTATGTAATATATAAAGATATAGTGTTATATAAATAGATAAATAAAATATAAAGTAATAGAAAGAAAATCATTACAAATGTAAATTAAATGGGAAATAGTTAGTTAGGTAAAGACCAATATATGTATAAAATATATATAGGTTTGTTAGTTAGTTATAATTAAAAATAGATAAATATATATGAAATAATATTATATGGAGATTACGTTAGTAGTAGGTTAAAATCATAATTTAAAAATCGTAAATTAAATGGAAATTGGTTAGACTAAAGACCACATTTTCACATATATATATGTATAAATATATAAGGTAATTCTAGTGCGATAGTGAGTTATAATAATTATATATTACTAAAATGTTAAAATAAGATGATAGATAACAAAAAGATACATAAAAATAATAAATGGAATAGATAATTAAGAACTTAAAAAATAACAAATAAAAAAATAAGAAAAAAAAATATAAAATAAAATAAAAATAATAAATCATAAAAAAAAAAAAAACATGCGATTATTTTAGTGTATTGAAATATAATTAATGTTTAATATATAATAATTAATTAATTAATTAAAAAATCTTTGTATCAAATATATTTATTATTTTTTTTAAACTTCACTAAAAAATTAAAAATTTCAATAAAAAAAATAGTGCAAAGGAAAAAAATAAAAAAAAAAATTAGAAAACCCTTGAAAACCAAATTTCGAAGGATGAAAAACATGAAGAGGAATAAGAAAACTTGAAAAATGGCTAAATAATCAACATTTAAAAAAAATGTGTATACTTAGGACATAAGAAAATTTAAAGTGTCAACAATATGCTTTAAAAAAATGATTGATGTTTTTCTAAATCTGAATGAAAATCACCATTGTTTAAAAAACATTATCGACACTTAATACATTAGACATTTTAAAGTGTTGAAAATAAGTTCAACAAAGAAAGGGGTTGACATCACATCAACACTTTTCAAAATTAGCATGAAAATCACTGACATTTCAAAACAAATGTTCATACTTGATACACAAGAAAATTTAAAGTGTCAAAAATCTGCTAAATAAAATACATTTATTATGAATCAATACTTTTCAAAATCAGTTGATTGTTTTGTTACCTCAAAAAAAGTGGGTAATCGTATGAGTTCCCATTTCAAAGTTTACATTATTTTAAACTGAACTCTAGTTTTCTGACCAAATTGGCATGATTTGCATATGCTATGTTCTGGTGGAGAAATGTTTGGAAAGTCACTAACTTTTCCCATTCTTCTTTATTTGTATTATTGTGAAAATCCAAGGTGTCCCAATCTCTTTTTCTGAAAACAACTTTCTTCAGATTTTCTCAAGTAACAATGTTCTTGGCTACCTTCCAAGACATAGACATTGCCTAGACTTCTTTTCCATTTATTATGATCTTACCTATGACCACTTACCACATAGTTCTTTGATATGAAAACAACGTCATGCCCATTGTCACACATTTGAATAACACTCAACAATTTATCTCCTAATTCGTCAACAAATAAATCATTTCTAGCCTTAACATTTTTCTTTAATAGCATGGCTCCTTTCCCTTTCATAGTAGCAAGTGAATTATTTCAAAATGTTACATTCTTTTCTTTGTTTATTTCATTAAAAGACATAAAATTATGTTTTTCACCTCTCATATGCCATGAACATCCGTTGTCAATGTACCAAAAATTTTCTTGATCTCCTCCATATAAAGATAGACCACAATTTTTAGAGTCTATGATTTTCTTTCTCCATGCCTTGGGTCTCATTGTCTTATGTTCATGCTAATAGCATGATCATATTTTCCTTCTGGATCCAGCTTCTTTGTGACCAAATTTATTGCAAAAGGAACATTCAATTTCATCTTGAAGAGGTGAGAAGACATTGTAAGAAGAATTATTTTCCCCAATCTCATTCTTTTGTTCTCTTTCTTCTCTAGTCATAATAGTTTTATAAGTGACACACTGAACAACTTTATGACCAAAATTATGACAAAGGAAGCATTGACCATTGAATTAGGAATGCATGGTGGTACAATACCTTCTTGAGTAACTTCCCCTTTGGTTGTGGTAAGGTTCTTCTACTGGAGATATATTTGATCCATCATTACTTTGTTGAAAGATAGAATTCTAATGATTGCTTCCTTTCACTACATTGAGATACCTTCTTGTACCTGTTTCGAAAGATTTTATATTTTTTATGATTTACCATTGTATCCAAGACATGTCTTAATTAGTGGAGAGAATTGGAATTTGATGATTTCTTCTAAAATTCTCATATCCTTTAGAAAATATACGATTTAGAGCCTTTGTTTTTTCAAGTTCTTTTCTTAGACCCATTATTTCATGTTCTAGGCTTTTAGTGTGCCTTTCCTTTTCTAGAATTTGTTTCTTCAACACTTATTCAACTAATTTAGCTTCTTCTAGACATATTTTTAATTGAGTTATTTCTTGAATAAGAGTATCCTTTTCCTCTATAGAATCCATAAAAGCATCATTAGATTCATATACACATTTTTCTTCAAATTCCATAAGAAATTGATATTCTTGATGAGATTCAACATCCTCGTTATTGGAAGAACATTCACTATCTTCGTGTGTATGCAAGATATTATTCTGATCAAACTTTCCTCTAACATTCCCTTTCTCATGATTTTATTTATAAGGAAATTTAGCATTATGTTGACCAAATCTTCCTTAGAAAAAGCATTTGAAAGGAAGCTTATCTCTAACCTTTCTAGTTCCTACTTGGAGTTCCTTTACTAAATTTGCTTCTTCTTCGTCTGGTATGTAACCTGTTACCTTAAGCTTCTCCTTTTGTTTTAATTTATATGTAGATTTTAATGTCACTTCTCTGATATTTTGTGGACCACCTTTTCTCATTTCATAAGTTTTTAAGATCTCGTGGAGTTGTTCAATAGTGAGGTTCTTGAAATCCTACATTTGTTCAATGCTAGAAACTTATGAATTGAACTTTGTGGTTAGAGATCTTAGAATTTTCTCAACAACCATTGAATATTTTACTTCATCACCAAGATTTCACATTAAGTTAATGATCTCATCTACATTAGGGAAAAAACTTGCAATAATTTCATCATTATGCATTTTGAGAGTCTCGTATTGAATTCTAAATGTTTGAAGTTTACCGCTCTTTACCTTATTATCAATTGTTGGCATTATGACCTAGGTTTGGCACTATGACAGAGGTGTTTTCGTTGATGGAAACTCACTCAGATGACAAATCACTGTTCAGGCTCTCGGAATGAAGGAAAAAGAGATATACACAGGTTCCCCTTGACCAAGCTGCGTATACACGCAGGTTCGCCGGCCAAAAGGTGCGTATGCATATACACACACTTTCATGCAAGGGAAGGCATGTACATGTTGGAGAATTTGGTTTTCTTCCATGGTATTTGGATCATCGTATTTTGACCCATGGTATTGGTCCAAGGTATCTTGTCTGAAGTGTTGACCCCAGGTATTTGGTCCTAGGTATTGATTCTAAGTGGTTTTGGACCATCGTATTCAGTAAGGCCTAAGACTATAAAAGGAGGAGGAGATCATTAGGAAAAGGAACTTAAGCATAAAATATTGAATGAAGAGCAAGATCTAAAATACTAGTCATTGGGTTACAGTGCATAGCTAGATCCGAATCAAGGAGGAACCTGAGCACTTGAATAAGGATAAGTTCTATTGATGGGCCGAGATCTTAAGGCTTGAAGAGAAGTATCTTTAAGTGGTTTTGATCTTTTAGTTGAATAATTGGCACATGTCGTAATCTGTAAATATGATAATTTGGGTATAATTGATGTCTGAATAGTTGTAAAGGTTAAATCATCATTTACAGATATATACGCAGGTTCATTATAGCAAGGACGTGTATACACACTAGTTCAGCATTTCAAAACAGCGTATATGCAGGTTTCTCTTGAGAAACATGTGTATGCACGTAGGTTCGACACATCGAAGTAGTGTACACCTCATAAGCTACTTCTGTTTTCTGTTGCAGTGTTCTGGGTTCTGGCTTGGGTTCTGGTTACTGTCACTGTGTTCTAGTTACACCATTCAGAAAAGTGATTGTTTGATTCAATTTTGGTTAGTGCAAAAGAAATTGGTTGATGTAGATATATTTGATGTTTGATTGATGTTAATGATGGATCGAGTCTGAAAATTTATGAAACGTGGTCCCTGGAAGAAAAGAGAAGGTTGTAGCCTTCTGTAGGTCAGCACCTACGTACTAGTAAACACATCAGCTAGTACAAGAGCTAGGGGGTTGTAGCTCCATTCTAGGAGAAGATGGAGAATGAGAGAAGGTTGTAGCCTTTTGCAGGTAGAAGCCTGCATAGTGGTATAAGGCTGCACCAGTACAAAATTTGTAAAAAGAAGTTTCTTATTAAAGAAAGATAGAGACGAGTGCAGCAGGTGGTTTTCACCCACATTGTTTTTCCACCTTATATATTATGTTCATGTGTGTGATTGCATGTTCTATTTACTACACCTGATTACTGGTTATATGGTTCTGATACACACATTAAAGATTGACTAACTAAATTATAAGTTTGCAAGGTATACACTAGTTGCTCTAAACACAGTTGCGTATACATGCAAGTTTCATTAACAAAAGTAGCATATATAAATCTGTTTATGGAAATGAAATATTTCTTAATTGCTAATACTGATCACCCCACCCCCCCCCCCCCCCCACAAGTATTATTTCCAACAATTGGTATCAGAGCAGGCCCTTCAGAAGAAGCTTGATCGCTTGAAGGAAGATCTATCATCATGGACAGCTACGAAAGAGAGGGATTCATTAGACCACCAATTTTTGATGGGAGCAACTTCACGTATTGGAAGGTAAGAAACACAACCTATCTTCAATCTCTTGGAATAGATGTTTGGGAAATCGTGGGAGGAGGATATACATTTCCATTAGCAATTCCTACAGATATGGTAGGTAAAAAAGCAGTATGAAACAAATTCCAAGGCTGTCAATAAACTATTGTGGAGTTTGTCACAATCATAATTTGTCAAAGTTATGCAGCTCAAAACCACTAAAGAAATATGGGACAAGATCATCCTAAGCTATGAAGGAGACAATCAGGTAAAACGTGGAAAACTACAAACTCTCATAATTCAATATGAAACTCTCAAAATGCACAATGATGAAAGTATAGCTCATTACTTCATACATATATATGAGATTGTTAATCACATGAAAAACTTGGGTGAAGAGATAAAATATGTTACTTTAGTTGAAAAGGTTTTAAGATCCTTGCCTTCTAAGTTTGAATCAAAAGTTTCTACCATAGAAGAAAAGCAGGATCTTCAGAATATGACTATGACACAGCTGCACGGAATCCTAAATGTTGTTGAAATGAGAAAAGGAGGTCCATCAGATATGAGATAAGCATCATTCAAGGCTTCATGAAGAGAAGGGATCAATGAATCAGGAAACATTTTAGAAGTAGAAGAAGAAGCAAACTTTGTCAAAAACCTTCAACAATTTTCTGGAAGATTCAAAGGTAAACTACCTTTCAAATGCTTTGCTTGTGGAAGATTTGTTCACTATGCAGCCAAATGTCCTCATAAATATAAGCTTGATAAAGGTAAGGAACCAACAAAATGGAATAGAAAACAGAATGTAAGTAAGAAAAGCTACTATACACATGAAGATAGCAATGGTTTATCAAATAGTGATGAAGATGAATATGGTAATGATTATAGGCTTTTGATGGATGTTGAAGATGATGATTTCTTGGATTCTTTAGATGAAGATGGTCTCTATGAAGAAATTTCAAAACTTAAAATCTGTTTAGAAGAAAAGAGTATGATTATAGATACTCTAACATTCCAACTTGCTGAAAGGGAAAAACACAATGAAAAGTTAAAATGCGAAATTGTGGGTCTAAGAAAAGATATTGAGAAAACAAAAGCTCTCAATCTTAGATTTTCGAAAGGATCAGAAACTTTAGATGAAATTATCAAAGTGCAATGTTCTCCTCTGATAAAGATAGGTCTCAAATATATTTAAGAAGAACCTTAAGCACATAAGCCATCAACATCCAAAAGCTATGTTTATGCGGTAAGGGGAAGTGAACAGGTTGGCAATCGTCAGCAAAGGCATAAAGTAGATCACTAGCTAAATCAGGTTCAATCTACTTCAAGGATGAACAAAAGCTATAACCATCCATAGGTAAATTAGTCTCAATTTGCTTCTTGAATGAATGTCAATGGAAACTACAATCATCAGGTTAGTAGATTCGATAATTGCAGGAATTTCTTTAATGGCCAATGTATTTCATGTCATAACTTTGGACACAAAGCTACTCAATGTGTTTCTTACCAGACCATCATGACTAGAGAATCACAAAATCAAAGGAATGTGACTGGGATCATGAAAAGGACCTACAATAAATTTTCTGCTCTTCAAAATTAAATACAATGCTCTATCTGTAACAACTTCGGTCATGAAGATTCTAAATGCGGGAGTAAATTTCGACAAACATCTCAGAAGGAGCAATCTTCATTGGGTCCAAAAACATGGAGAAAGAAGGAACCGCAAACATAAAGATGTGGAATACCTTTGTATGTAGAAGGACAAGAAAATCAGTGGTATATCGACAGTGGATGATCAATACACAAGACAGGTGACAAAGAAAAACTCTAGTCATATAATGTCTTAGAAAAGGAAACGAAGGTCTCTTTTGGAAATGACACTCCTACTGTCATAAAAGTTAAAGGATTTGTTCTCTTAAAATAAAAGGTTAAAGATGGACACGTTATGTATGTTAATAGTCTTAAGCATAACCCATTAAGTGTCAGTCAAATGTGTGATCAAGGAAATGAAGTAGTATTTCGATCAAATGGATGTATTTTTCATGAGCTTTATATAGAGGAAGCAGTGATCAAAGGTGTAAGAACTCCAAAAAACTTATACATACTCAAGGGAGGACATCAACAGTGCTATCTAAGCAAAAATGATCAACACTAGCTATGGCATAGAAGACTAGGGCATCTAAGCTTCCCTCAAATAAGAAAAGCATGTAGATATCAGGCGGTTCATGATCTTCCAGATAACCGCATTCCAGAAAATAGAATATGAAAATCATGTCAATTTGGTAAGAAAACTAGAGCACATTTCCCTGAGAAGGAAGGATCAGCTAGTAAGCCTCTTGAACTTGTTCACACTGATTTATGTGGTCCATCTAGGAAAAAGTCACCTCATGGAGAAGAATACTTTATATTGTTCATTGATGTCTTTTCTAGAATGTGTTGGATAGGACTTCTAAAGCATAAAGACGAAGCTTTCAAAAAGTTCAATTCCTTTAAAGCCTTGGTTGAAAATGAATCAGATCGCAAAATCAAATGCCTTAGATCTGATCAAGGAGGGGAATTTACCTCGGATGAATTCTTCGATTTCTGTGAAGAACATGGAATAAGAAGGGAATTCTCTATCGCAAGAACTCCTCAGCAAAATGGACTAGTAGGAAGGATGAACAGAACTGTCAACAAATGGCTCGTGCAATGCTAGATGAGTCTAGAACTCCGACAACCTTCTAGGGTGAAATTGCATTTGCTGTCGTCACTATTCTCAACAAAACAAACATCTGGGTAAACAACACTCAAACTCCACATGAACTTTGGTATGGTAAGACTCCTACTGTAAAATACCTCAACATTTTTGGAAGCAAATGTTACATCAAAAGGACTGATGAAAAACCTGGAAAGTTTGAACCTAGAGAAAATGAAGGCATTTTCCTTAGTTACTCTTCCCGAAGTAAAGGATATAAGTGTTATAATAAAAGACTTTGGAAAAATATTGAAAGTATTGGTTGATGAAGCAGGCAAAATTCCAAAGCACGTAAAAGCCAAAGATTATGAAGAAGATGAGGACTATCCTTCCACATCAAATCAGACTAATTCTGAAGAAGAAACAAATGAGGCACCAAAAGAACAGATAAGGGTAGAAGAAAAGACTCCATCTAGGTATGTTCAGAAGAATCATCCAAAGACTCAAATTTTGGGGCAAAAAGAGGCAAGTGTGTAAACAAGAAGAACTATTATAGAAGCTTCAAGCTATCTAACATTTCTTTCCTTCATCAAACCACAAAATGTAAATGAAGCATGCAAAGATGAATGTTGGGTCAAGGCCATGAATGAAGAACTTGAGTAGATTGAAAAGAATAATACATGGGAAGTGGTTCCTAGAACTAATGATAAGAATGTCATAGGAACCAAATGGATATTAAAAAAAACTGAATGAAAATGGAGAAGTTATTAGAAACAAGGCTAGACTTGATTGTAAAGGGTATGCTCAACAAGAAGGTATAGACTTTGCAGAATATTTTGCACCTGTTGCTAGACTTGAAGCCATAAGATTCTTCCTTGCTCTTTCTAGCTATCAGAAGTTCAAAGCATATCAAATGGATGTGAAATCTACCTTCTTAATGGAGACCTAAAAAAAGAAGTATATATTGAGCAACCAGATGGATTCCGTTAGGGTCCCACCCTAACCCCCTTATTTATGTCATGGGATCACGTCATAGTCAAGATTCAATAAAGCCCATATTAATATTTGTAAGTGGTTAACCCGCAATTAATGACGGGACCACAGTGAGTTGCAAATGGGCCGTAGTATTAGATAGATGGTATTAATAAAACCCACAGTATTGGCCCGTGGCATTGCATGTATGAGTCATATATATAGGATAGAGACTCCCTGCGAGGAGCATCATGTCTTGTTTTGTAATTGAGCTCTGCTCTATTGGAGGTTGGCCCCTCGAAGAGGCAAGTGAACATTTCTCACTGAATAATAAAATCTTTGCTATTCTGTGCTCTGGGTATCTTTTCTTCGCATATTCTGTATTTGCGTATCATTTTGCAGGTTAAGAGCATAACAAGTGGTATCAGAGCACTTTCCAGGGCTCGGTGGGATCTCCAATTCTTAGCAAAAAATTTTTTTGGCTAGAGACGTGTTCTGGTGTCTTTAAACCACAGGATCTGTCGTTGAGTGCATAAACCTGCGGATTTGGGGAAGCATACATGCAGGAAATACAAGAGGTGGTCACGTCTGTTGGACTCCCTTGTAACCCCTGTGGGTACCCCTTCAAGTAGTAGCGCATTAGACAGAACCGCGTACGGATTGTCTTCCACGTACCCTCTGGGTATATCGGAAGCCCCCTAGGCTCCCTTGAAACCTTGCCATAGATAAACCATCGGTCGTCTTGTGGCTACAATACACTGAGAACAGCACTCGGAGAGATTACTCGCTCGTACGATAAGGTAGTCGGGTTGTACGGCTAAGGGCACGGTCGATCCTCCTTACTTAGAGCCCTAAAACATTGGGCCGAGTACTACTGTCAGACCTTTATGTATATTGCGATCTGTAGCACTTGACACTCCTCAAGACCATAGTTCCCTTTTCTATTGGGGGATCACACATCATCTATTCCACATCCGTGTGTGCAAAGAAGTCCAGCAGCAGCAGACATCAGTCCCGCAGATCCATCAGATCCGCAGCAGCAGTTGTTCCGCCATTCAGATCTCTCAAATCCACCAGATCGGAGTTGTTGTGAAGGGTTCCTATACTGGGGTATACTTTTCGCAGGACTTTTGGCATCATTGACATTTTGAGGAATTGGTGACTGCAGTATTGATCAAGAAGGAGTAAAACTCCGTTAGGAGTTTTAAAAAAAAAAAAAAAAAAGTCTGAGATCTTCTGGGGCGCTTATTGGTGATCTAGCCGATCAGAATCAGGACGAAGATCTGAGCAAGGTGGTACCATTCAATTTACTAGTAAAAATTTTTAGGCGGTCCCAATTTTTCATCAGGTTGGTGTATGGTAGCAACTAGAGCTCAAGCGATGGCCAATGAAAGGATGGACAAACTTGAAGAAACTGTGAACTCCATCCAAACTGAGATTCGCAGACTAAGTCTCCAGATACAACAATTTCTCCCAAAGGGCAAGGAGCAAGCCCACGAGGAGGTGTATAATGGCCATGAATACAATGACGGTGAATCTAGCCACTCTCCTCACATCTGGCACACCCATCCACCACCCAGTCAGCGACCTCCCAAGTTGGATATGCATAAATTTGATGGTTCTCACACGTCGGCATGGCTAGTACAAATGGAGCAGTATTTCAAATTGAATCATATCCTAGATGATGGGACTAAGCTTATGTTGGGGAGCATGTACTTCGACAATGAACGGTGGCAATGGTGGGAATGGCATCAGCATTGCAATGGACCTTTTAGGACTTGGACCCAATTTACCAAAGCTCTTCGAGATCGCTTTGAACAGGAAGACTCTTTTTTGGGTCATCTCACTAAGCTCCGACAGACTGGTACAGTGGATGAATATATTACCGCTTTTGAAGGCTTAGCCTTCTGCACTGGGGGTCTCACAGATGAGTTCTACATGGAATGTTTTATCAGCGGTCTTAAAGAAACCATCAAAGCTCAAGTTCTACTTCACCACCCTCCCACGTGGACGGAGGCTTGCCAGGTAGCTCGTAAGGTGGAACGTGCATTAGTAGCCCAATACAGTCACCCAAATTTCCCCGCTAAAGGTCGTCCCCCACAGGCTCACAACACGACTCAAACACTTAAGGTCCAAAAGGTGTCCCCTGCGGAAATGGCCGAAAGAAGGAAGCAAGGACTATGTTAGTACTGCGATGAAAAATACTCCCCAGGTCATAAATGCAAGGAGCCCAATTTTTTTCAAATAGATGCCACTGACTACAGCTCAACAGAGGAAGATCCACCACTTGAGGAACATGAGGCACTAGAAGAAGACAACCCAAAGGAGAATGTCTCTGACGAACCAGTTATTTCGCTGCATGCATTGGCAGGGATTTCTTCCCCTCAAACTCTCAAAATCCGGGGTTTTCTTAAACATCGCCCAGTAGTAGTCTTGATTGATAGTGGAAGTACCCATAATTTCATCCATCAAAAAATCGCAGAAGAAGCACATTGTTTTGTATGAGCAGTTTCTAACTTCCAAGTCCAAATTGCGGATGGGGGCACAATGAAATGTGAAGGCCGCTGTGAAAATGTCAAACTTCAAATGGGGGATTATCATTGAAAATCCACATGTTTGCCATACACATGGGGGGTTGCGACATTGTCCTCGGTGTTGAATGGCTCTGCACTCTTGGGCCAATCACAATGGATTTCTAGGAGTATATATGAGTTTTAAGCAGAACAACGCCACACATACCCTCCGTGGACTCCAGGCAGGAGCCCCCTCTATCATCAGCTTGCATAGGATGGAAAAATTGTTAAAAAAGGGCCATCATGGAGTGGTACCTCAATTTAATGCCATCCAGGTAGTTGAAACCATGTCTCTGCCAATTCATCCTGAGATGCAACAGATTTTAAATAACCATCGGACGGCCTTTGACAAGCCTCATGAGCTTCCACCCTCACGAGGGGAACATGATCATAGCATCACCTTGGTTCAAGGGGCCCAACCCCCAAATGTGCGGCCCTACAGATATCCGTTCACCCAAAAGAATGAAACAGAAAAAATAATCAAGGAACTTTTGGAAGCAGGTGTCATTCGTCCCAGCATTAGTCCTTATTCATCCCCAGTGGTCATGGTGCTCAAGAAAGATGGGGAGTGGCAGATGTGTCCCAACTTCAGGGCCCTCAGTAAGTTGACAGTCAAAGATAAATTTCCCATCCCGGTGGTTGACGATTTGCTGGACGAACTCAATGGGGCTCAATTCTTCACTAATTTGGATCTTCGCTCAGGCTACCACCAAATTCGCATGAAGGAAGTCGACATTCCTAAGATGGCTTTTAGAACTCATGAAGGCCATTATGAGTTCCTGGTCATGCAATTTGGTCTTTGTAATGCCCCCTCTACTTTTCAGAGCCTTATGAATCACATTATCAAACCATATCTCAGGAAATTTGTCCTTGTCTTCTTCGTTGACATTCTCATCTATAGTGGCACTTGGGCTGCCCATCTCCAACATGTAGATCTACTCTTGCAACTGCTCTGCAAGCATAAATTATTTGTCAAGATGTCCAAGTGTTCATTTGGCATGGAAGAAGTTGAGTATTTGGGCCACATTGTGGGGCGTGAAGGTGTCAAGGTGGACCCCAAAAAGATCCAGGTAATGCAAGAATGGCCTCAACCTAAGACCTTGAAGAGCTTGAGAGGATTTTTGGGTCTCACAGGCTATTATCGTAAATTTGTTTGCAACTATGGCCGCATAGCGAAGCCCCTCACTCAACTCCTAAAGAAAAATTCCTTCTTCTGGAACGAGGAAGCACAACAGGCATTTACCGCTCTAAAAAACGCCATGTGTTCCACTCTAGTCTTAGCACTACCTGACTTCAAAAAATCCTTTGTCATTGAATGTGATGCTTCGGGTACATGTATTGGGGCGGTCTTAATGCAGAAGGGCGACCGTTGGCCTTCACAAGCCAACAACTCAGTGGGAGGAATCTAGGCCAATCTACATATGAGAAGGAAATGTTGGCCATCTTACATGTAGTCGCGACCTGGCGACCTTACTTATTGGGGCGACGTTTCCAAATCCGCACAGATCATCACAGTCTTAAATATTTTTTGGAGGAACGCCTATCCTCCCCACAAAAAAATAAATGGTTAGCCAAAATGCTGGGATATGATTATGAGATCATTTACAAGAAAGGGAAAGACAATAGTGTAGCAGATGCATTATCTTTCCAATTTGAGGAGGAAAGTACTCTACTCACAATTTCCCTCCCCATTCCAGACTGGATTGAAGAGGTTCGCAGGGAATGGTTTTCACACCCTGGGCTCTCCCAACTCATTTCTCAATTGCAGGTATATCCAAATTCCACCAAGGGCTACTCGTGGCAAAATGATATTCTTCGCTACAAGGACAGAATCGTAATATCACTAACATCCACCCTCAAAAGTCGCATTTTGGCAGAATTTCACTCATCTCCCATTGTAGGACATTCGGGCTTTCAGAAGACGTATGCTCACACCAGAAGATCATTTTTTTGGATAGGCATGAAAAAGGAAATCCTTACTTTCGTAGCAGAATGTGATGTCTATCAACGCCACAAAGGGGAAACCGTCAACACAACAGGCACATTACAACCATTGCCCATTCCGGCATCAATTTGGATGGAGGTTTCTATGGGTTTCATTACAGGTCTTCCAAAGTCAGGGAACAAGTCAGTCATCATGGTGGTTGTGGACCGACTCTCGAAGTATGCTCATTTCTGCGCCCTACCCCACCCGTTTACACCAACTTTGGTTGCTCAATCTTTCATGGATCAAATCTTCAAATTGCATGGCATGCCCACTTCTATTGTGTCCGACCGCGACCCGATCTTCACCAGTAATTTTTGGCAGGAACTCTTCAGAGTACAAGGCACTCAACTCAAACTCAGTACTTCATATCACCCGCTAACAGATGGCCAAACCGAAGCCGTCAACAAATGTCTAGAAACCTACCTTAGGTGTTTCACTTCAGAAAAGCAACACCTTTGGGTACAGTGGTTACCTCTGGCTGAATGGTGGTATAACACCAACTATCATGCCACCACCAAAATGACCCCTTATGAAGCATTATATGGTCAACTTCTGCCTTCCCTACTTCTTATCTCAAGGGGTGCTCCAAAGTACAAGCAGTGGATCAACTCCTACAACACCGCGCAACCATGCTCGCCCATCTTAGAGAGAATCTTCATCAAGCTCAGAACCGCATGAAGCAACAGTTCGACTAGCATTGCTCAAAGCGCCAATTTCAAGAAGGGGATCAGGTCTTTTTGAGGCTACAACCATATAAGCAAAAATCACTCAAAGACAAGGGTTGTCAAAAGCTCTCTCCAAAATTCTACGGACCATACCAAGTACTTCAGAGCATTGGAGAAGTGTCTTACAAGTTGGATTTGCCACCTACTGCAAAAATCCATCCAGTTTTCCATGTATCGTGCCTCAAGAAAGTGATTGGGAACAATTTCCGAGTTCAAACCAGTCTACCTGAATTGGATGAAGAGGGTCAATCTGGCTTCAACCCGAACAGGTTCTAGACACACGAGACAAGCACCTGCGCGGCCGCATGATTAAGGAAGTCCTCGTCAAATGGAAAGACACCTCTCCGGAAGATGCAACTTGGGAACCAGCC
>APFE030856551.1:170227-186380 GCA_000404065.3 Pinus taeda
GTTTCCACAGCTTCAGCCTTGAGGACAAGGCTAGTCTTAAGGGGGAGGGCATGTTAGGGTCCCACCCTAACCCCCTTATTTATGTCATGGGATCACGTCATAGTCAAGAGTCAATAAAGCCCATATAAATATTTTTAAGTGGTTAACCCACAATTAATGACGGGACCACAGTGAGTTTCAAATGGGTCATAGTATTAGATAGATGGTATTAATAAAACCCACGGTACAGGCCCGTGGTATTGCATGTATGAGTCATATATATAGGATAGAGACTCCCTGCGAGGAGCATCGTGTCTTGTTTTGTAATCGAGCTCTGCTCTATTAGAGGTTTCCCCCTTGAAGAGGCAAGTGAACATTTCTCTCTGAATAATAAAATCTTTGCTATTCTGTGTTCTGGGTATCTTTTCTTCACATATTCTGTATTTGGGTATCATTTTGCAGGTTAAGATCATAAGAGATTCATCCTTGGAAATGATCCAAAACTTGTATGTAGACTCAGAAAAGCTCTCTATGGTCTGAAACAAGCTCCAAGGGCATGGTATTATTGTCTTGACAAATACCTTCATCAACAAGGTTTTTCAAAAGGATCAGCTGATAGCAATCTATATATAAAAATTGACAATGATAAATTGCTAATACTTGTTATGTATGTTGATGATATCATTTTCGGTAGCAATGAAGAAGCCTTGAGTCAAAACTTTGCTTTGGTAATGCATAAATAATTTGAAATGTCCCTGCTTGGTGAACTCACATATTTTCTTGATTTACAATTTCAACAAAATAAAGATGGTATTTTTCTATCACAAACCAAGTACCTCAAGTAGATCTTGAAGAAATATGGCATGGAAGATTCTAAACCAGTATGTACCCCTATGGTAACAGGATGCAGCCTCAACGCAAATGATGAATTAGCAACAGTACATCAACCAACCTATAGATCCATGATTGGTAGCCTACTCTATCTAATAGGTACTCGACCAGACATCATGCATGCAGTGGGAATAGTTGGAAGATTCCAAGAAAACCCAAAGGAAGCACACCTTTAGGTAATCAAAAGGTTTTTCAAATATATTGAAGGAACACAAAACTTTGGTTTATGGTATCCTAGAGATACAGATCTTACACTTCATGCATATACAGATGCAGATTGGGCAGGAAGTGTGGATGACAGAAAAAGCACTAGTGGTGGTGCATTCTTTATGGGTTCTAGATTAGTGTCTTGGTTCCGCAAGAAACAAAGTTCAATTGCATTATCTACAGCTGAAGCAGAATATGTGGCTACTATATCTTGCTACACACAACTCCTTTGGATGATGAAAACATTGCAAGACATTCAAATCACATGTAATCGACCCATCTCCATTCAATGTGATAATACAAGTGCAATTAGTATTTCAAAGAATCCAATCATGCATTCCAAGACAAGCACATACCTATCAAATATCATTTTCTCTGGGAACAAGTGCTTGAACAAAAGGTCAAATTGGGGTATGTTCCCTCCAAAGAACAAGTTGTTGATATATTCACCAAACCATTACCTACAGAGACATTTAAATACCTCAGACAGAAGCTAGGAGTAGTTGATGCATCATCTTGCTGTTGAAACCTATCTGTTTCATAGAACAATGGTTGTACGCAAGTTTCATAAAGCGTATCCATAGAAATACGCCAGTTTCTGTAGATACAGTCGTGTATATGTTGGTTTGAAGAATATCAGTGGGAAAGATTCAGGATGAAAAGAGACTGATATGGGTCTAACAGTGATCATCTTGCATAGGTTTAGGGGGAGCATATACTTCCAATAATTCATTGTTAATATAAGAAAAAATATTACATTTGTATTGTTGCAGTATCTTTGTAGTACATGGACACTTACCTTTAGAAAGCTACAATATTTTATCATTCTATAGCACCCAATATAATGGAGTTATAATCCCCTAATCTTGTTTATCGGTGCCTACCTGAAGGGACTTCCTACCTAATTTCTGAAGTATCCAACCCTCATCTACTTTTCGACCACTTTTAAGAATATTTTAGACTACATCCACCTGTCAAACAATCATCACACAACCTGTAGGCCACCTTTCATAATATTTTTAAACTATTCCCATATCAATCATAAACCCAAACAAACTGAAGCACTAAATCTAAGATATTATCATACTAAAAACCAATTGAAATTATGAAGTATCAAATCATTGAATGTAGAAACGAACCAAAATGTTACAACGAATATCAATTTTTTATGTGACTATAATGAATAAGATTGTCATATATACATGTTTCCCCTATATAAGACCCGCGTACAAATCTCAAAATATTGAATACTGAATCATCAATCACTACATCACATATAAATCATTTAGCAATCATAGATCACTTGATGCAATCATAGATTACTAAATCAAACACAAATCACCATACTGCAACATCATCACTAATCAACATCCATATCCAACTCAACACAACCAATACTGTCAAACAAATATTATCATGATAGAGACATCATGAATATACACTAGGAAACAAAACATAAATGATAAAGTATAATCATCAAGTCATACTGAAAAACTCTAGAATATATATGTGATTTCCATGAAGCTTATCTGCATATGTACGTGCTTCTAATTCAAAAAACCCGCGTACAAATCTACACAAATTATTTTACATGAAAATATATGTGACCATGTAGAGACGGATCTGCGTATGTATGTGACTATTCCCAAACACACCTACATGTAGATCTATAAAACTTTCACTGCAAGGATAATTCCACTTTCTGCAACCTTTATTGTCAATACTACAAACTTCTAAATAAATAATTTAGATCATAGTATCTTAGGTCCATCAATATTATCTACTTAGACATTTTAAACAATTAAATCAATCAAGCATATATGTCAACATATTTCAGATCTTAGCCCATGGGACTTTGGATTGACGGTGAATGGGTGCGCTGTTAAGGCACTCCTTGCGATAGGTCACCAGTTCAAGTCCCCTATGGGTACTTAGGTTAGTCTTAACTAGAAAAAAAAAAAAAAAAAAAAAAAAAACATATTTCAGATCTTTCTGATCTAAATCATCTCGTTTATGGCAAATGCACACATGTTTCAGATCAAATCATTCATAGACAACCCAATACTTTCACACCCAACACCTTGATCTCCATCTCTTTATATAGTATTTTCCTTAGTCAATAGCATAGGTAAATACCTTCGTTATGTCATAAGTATTCTTTGATGGGATCAAATAATTATTTATGCATCCATTATTGTGAGCCAATACCAACATAAAGTCTCTTGGAATTCAAATTACCATGGTGCATATTATGTACACAATTTTTCTTCTCAATACTTGTGTATGTATGTGAGCTTGCTTCAGAGGACCCATATATACTTTCTCAAACTTTGTCTTCAACATTCATCTGTCATTGAATTGTCATTTATTTGTTCATACCAGTTGATGCATATGTATCACTTAGTATAAACATCGTGTTATACATATTTATCAAGCAGTTTCCATCAAGGACAACACATTAACCATAATGCCAAAAATATCCCCCTTTGGACTTGATGGAAACAACATCGGTGTTTGGTCACCACCTGTAAACACCTGAAAATAAATTTCTAAGAACACTAAGGATTATACCCCAAACACAAATTTTCTCTCTTGCTTTAACATCAACGATAAAGGGTTGACCAATGCTGAATGAAAAATTCTCTCCCCTTGTGACCATGCTCCTAATGAGAATATGTAGAATGGTTTGAAGATTATCAATAACGAATAAGACTTTATGATTTGACTAAAAATTACCTTTATTATCACTGACGATTCATGATTACATCAATAACCCAACACAATGTGGTTACATATTTGACCCATATTACAATCAATTTCCAAAAATATTGGGATTACATACAAGGCATGACATGATTTGAACATTATATCAATGTCTCAAAGGTACAGAGCATGACTCAATAGCCCATACATGACTAAATACTACAATGATTACATCATGGATCTTTACATGAACTTTACAGATATAAACCAAACTAGCACCTCAGTAATGAGGTTGTAGGATCATGATAGTCATCAACAACCGGTATATACCATATAGGAACCTACAACATGAATATTTGATAGCAGTATTATAGAAGCAACATGAACATCCTCATCAAGAAGTAAGATAGGGAAATGAATCATAAATCTCTTTAGTATCATTAAATCATAGAAGACATATCATCCTCATTAAGCATGTCAATAGATAAAATTTATCATTAGGAACCCATGCATCATTGATAACTGGAGACCAAACAACAACGTATAGATCTCGAGAAGTAACACTAGAAATATCCAGTCATTAGCAAATGTGTGAAACAAGACATACTTATGAAACTATAATGTCAACAAGGGATAATAGTTACTCCCCGTGAACCAACAGATTATATAAAATCAATGTTAGAAACATAAGAAATGATGAATGCATATAAGAGGCTCCCCCCAAATCCCTATCATATTTACCAATCACTGAGATCTATACTCATCTTCATAACCTAGAAACTATGTACATATGCATCTTACCTTCACATCAAGCATGTACATAAAGTAAATTGTAGAAATTTACAGTCTCAACTCCCCTTGAGGATGAAACACTTGTTGAAAAAATCAGCAGAGTGATGAAGCAAGATTTGTTCCTAAATTTAGTTCAAGAAAAGGAATCACATGGAAATGGCTTGGTAAATGTATATCCAACTTGTTCCTTTGAAGGAATATATTCTAGTTTGACCTTTAGTTCAACCACTTTCTCTCAGAAAATGATATTTAATTGGAATGTACTTGGTTTTTGAGTGCATGATAGGATTTTTAGAGATAGTTATGGAACTAATATTGTCACAGAGAATAGTTACAGGTTAAGGACAAATGAACTAGAGGTCTTGCAATGTTTGGATAATCCATAGAAGTTGAGTACAACAATATGTAAAGGAAGGATATTCTTACTAAATAGTAGATAAAGTAATGGACCTTTGTTTCTTATTGAACCATGACACCGGGGTCCCAAATAAAATTCTCCTCAACTAGTGCTTTGGATATCATTAATATTACTTGCCAAATCTACGGATGTATAAGGATGAAGTGCAAATTATACATTTTTGGGATATCATAGACAAAAATATTGATTTCCTTGTAGATAATGAAATATTCTCTTGACTGCTTAGAGACGAGTTTCCTTAGGATTGTCTTGAAATGGTCCAACAATTCCATTTGCATGCAAAATATTTGGCCCTGTACCTATATGGTAGAGAAAGATGTCAATCATAGATCTATATTCTAGTTGATTGACTGAAGGAAAATCATCATTTTGACAAATATTTCATCCTTCTACCATTGGTGTGCATATCGTCTTGCAGTCTTCCATTCCATATTTATTCAAAATCTATTTTAGGTACTTGGTTTGAGAAAGAAAGCTACCATTCTTAGTTTGTTGAACTTAAATACCAAGAAAGTATGTTAGTAAACCAACTAGAAAAAATTCAAATTCTTGCTCCAAAGCTAAAGAAAATCCTTGACGCATAGATTAGACTACACTACTTCCAAATATGATGTCATGTACATAAAAAACAACTATCAAAATTTTATCTTTGTCCATCTTGATATATAGATTTATATCCATAGGCCCCTTTTTGAATCATTCTTGTTGAAGGTACCTCCCAATATGATAATACCGTGCACAACGAGCTTGTTTCAATCCATACAATGCTTTCTTAAGTTTGGACACAATATTTTTATCATTCCCAAGAATCAACCCTTTAGGTTGTTCTATATAGAACCCTTCTTCTAGACCACCATTTATGAACACAGATTTGAGATCCATTTGATAGACTTTAAAGCTATGAAAAATAGAAAATGCAAGAAACATTCTTATGGCTCCAAGTCTAGCTATAGGTGAAAATGTTTCTTCAAATTCTATCCCTTATTGTTTAGCATGGCCTTTACATACAAGTTTTGCTTTGTTGCGAACTACATCTCCATTTTTGTTCAGTTTGCTTTTGAACCCCTGTTTTGTCCTAATAACATTTTTATCATGAGACCTTGGTACTAATTCACATGTATTATTTTTTTTATTTGATCAACTTCATTCATTTCCTTAGCCGAAAACTTATATTTTCTTTCTTGATTCACATTTTGGGGTTCAATTGTGGATAATAAGGCTAGATAACAAGAAGTTACAACAAGATTTCTTCTAGTTTGTATTCCTGCATCCTTTTCACCTATAATTTGAGATTTAGGATGATTTTTCTGAACATACCTTGAAGGTCTCCTTTCTAATGTATATGTATCTTCATTTATTTTTTTTGATGCTTCTCTATTTCCTTCTGCTACAACCTTATTAATTTTAGTGGGAACAAGTTCGTTATTTGTTGGTGCTTCCATTGTGGTACCTATGTATGTTTCATCAATAACAAAATCAATTCATTTAACAATCTTTTGAAGCCTTTTATTATAGAATTTATATCCCTGCCTTCAAGAAGAGTATCCAAGGAGGATTACTTCATCATCTCTAGATTGAAACTTTCCAAGCTTATCATCATTTTTCTTTATGTAATATTCTCTTCAAAAAAAATTAAAATGTTCAATAGTTGGAGGCATACTAAATCATAGTTCATAAGGGGTCTTATCACCATTTCTTCAAACATGAGTTTTGTTAAGTATATTCATGGCTATATGTGTTTCTTCCCCTGAGAAGGTATGAGGTGTTCTAGACTCATCGAGCATGGCACATGACATTTGTTGGATTGTTTTATTCATTGTTTTTTCCACTCCATTTTGATGAGGAGTCTTAGCTATAGAAAATCATCTTTTCATGCCATGCGGTTCACATAAATTGAAAAAATCATATGACAAAAACTCTCCTCCTCTATCAAATATAAGACATTTGATTTTGAACTATCTGATTTTCTACCATAGCCTTGAATAGTTTAAAATTATTAGATGATTCATCTTTATGTTTAAGTAAGATAATCCAACACATTCTTGTAAAATCATTAATGAATAATATGAAATTTTATTCACCCTAAGACTTCCTTCTCATAGGACCGCACAAATCAGTATTAGTAAGCTCAAGTTCCTTACGTGAAGTACCTTCTTTACAATTAAATTGAACTTGACTTTTCTTACCAAATTGGCATGATTTGTAGATGTTATTTTCCAGCGGATAGATGTTTCAAAAGTCGTGAACTAGTCCTTGTCTGCTTGATTTGTACAATTGAGAAACAATATGGTGTCTCGCTATTTTGTGCCAAAACCATATTTCTTAATTTTTTCTTAAGTAACAATGTTCTTGGCCTCTTTCAAGGGATAGGCATTGCTTGGAGTTCTCGTTTCCTTTATTATAATCTTACCTCTATCTAGATTTATTATCAGACACTTCTTTAATGTGAAAACATATCCATGCCCTTGGTCACACATTTGGCTAACACTCAACAAGTTATGTCTTAATACATAAACAAATAAAACAACTTTTTGGCTTAAGGGGGCTTGACCCATGTTCAGAGGTATTGGCGCAAACCATCAAAAACTTAACTTTTGGCTCTTTTGGCAACAACATGCATAGTGTAGGCAACCATCTTACCGGAAGTAGTATTGGGGGATGCTAGAACTAAGTTTTTGCATCTAGAGGCCTGTGTGATAGTATTCATGAGGATCTTTTGGCTTAGATCTCCCTTCACGCAGTTCTATTCCTTTCACCTGTCAACTACTACATCTCTATCGAAATGACCTTCAAATGTTTGAGAAGGTACACTATCATACTTAACATGAAAAAAGGTATGGATTCACTACTTTCACACAATAAATTGTATCCCCATGTATGCGTTCGCACAAATCAACCCTTTTCCGAACAACTAACCACAACATATTTATCTAATACTTCACAAGGACAGTTAATTACGCTCATCATGCATGAATATTATACATCCCACAATTTCACACAGTAAATACACTTTAATTCATATAAAACTGATCATCAAGCAAATATGCATAAACTTAAACAGGAAATATATTTGAGTAAAAAGTCTTTATTAGATTTTTCATTCAGTTACAGAGTCATTCCACCCTGTGCACTTGGCTCCAGACTTACCAAGGTCTTTGTGCACTAAGCTACAAGAGCCTTCCCCTTCCACCTAAGTATCGGAAATAGACCTCTCCTTCCTTAGCACCTTGCCCTTACAATCATTCTCTATCAAAATTTCCATACTCAGACTCATTTTGACTCAACTATGTATAGCCTTTTTATTAATCACCATGGCCTGCAGACCATGGGTGAGTCTCAAAACTAACCTATCACCTACTGATACAAGGAACTAAGTCCCCTTTTACTCTTACTTAGCTTCATGCTGCGCTTCCACGTTTCACAGAGACTTTACATTCTTTACTAAAATCTTTTACAAAAATTTACTTAACTAACAAAACATGACCCTAGGGACCTTATCCCAGTAGGCCCCCAACACAAATATGGTGGCTCACCCTCGAGTCACTTGGGTGGCTTCTCCAATTTGTGGCGGAGTTCATTGAACTCCATCTTCATTAATTCAAGTTCCATAATGCTCTCTACTTCGACCTACTTCAGTACTCCAACTAGCTTCTTTGTAGTTGGCCTCTCCATTGCGAGGCACATGGTCCTTTGTGTCAGTTGGAAAGTCTTCATCTTTTCTTGGGTAGATAGAGAAATATGGCTTTCTTCCTTCATCCATGGCTAAATATGAGCCTTCAAAAGTTGATTTTTACGCTACAACTCCTCAACATGTGCCTACAATGCCTTCATTTCTTATAAGTGCGTGAAGTGTTGGATTGGTGCCAAAATGTGTGCAGTCACCTTGATCTCATCGACCTTCAAGTGTGCCTCTCTGATCTCTTTATCGAATCTCTGCATGTTTGAATCTTCTTAGAAATTGTTCCATAGATCCATTGCATGTTCAAAGAGACAATTGAAGCCTATTACTACACTATCCAATATAGACATATGCTCTTTGATGGCTATGTCATGCTGCTCCCTGACCTTTGGCAGAGTAGTCGATTGCAATGTTAACTGGAGTTCTGAGATCTGCATTTGAAAATCAAAAGTAACTCAACCTATATGATCCTTAGACTCTCACACTGCAGTATCGAGTTTTTGAATATTTGTTGTCACTGTCGCATTCTTTGGAATATGTAACTCTGGTACTAAATTACATGTTTCTGTAATTACGGCTTCCAGACTCTAACTTCGCATAGCTATTTCTTCTTTATCTTTAATATTCTGAGCCTTCTCAGTGAATATTTGTTCATTGCTCAATTTCAATTCGTTGATTATTGAGAGTGCGCACTGATCTCTAATCCTAAGCTCATTGGAGACCCCCTGATGAAGTGCATGGAGGGTCTGAACTGGCAGCATGGCTAAATTCACACCCACGCCCTTGATCTTTCTGAGTTGGGCATGGTCTTCATTTCATTCTGCATATGTAATGTACCTTCTAGAAATGGAATGACTCTAAGGTCTAGAGTCCATTTTGTTCCCAACACGCTCTCACTCACTTGTGGCAGGCTCACTTGAACCTCACTTGCTTATCTTATGCTTGCCTCAATTCTGCCTACTTGAATCTATAGCTCGATCAGATTCTTCTAGATTCTCCCCAATGTATGCATATACTGTTGTTCAAACTGAGTCCACAACTACGATGTTGTATCCCAGACCTTATCCCCGATCTCATCCAAGCCCCCCTCACTGAGGACCATTGGATCTGCATGTGCCTGCTTATCTGACTTTTTATTTTTCCTGGGTCCCAAGGTTGCCTCCTTGGTCTGCTTCTACAAGTTGAAGGGAGTTCTTTACTCATTGCCTCTACTTCCTCCTTGCTTAGGCAATTCATGTTCTTCAGTATGTTGGGAAGCCGATGCTTCGACTTACACTGTGTCCTCTTTTTTGGCACACTCCTTCTTATCATGCTCTTTCTCAATATTCTCTTTTTCAGCCCCTGTCTTGGCAACAACTACCTTAGCAGTAACATCTTTCTTCTTTTGAGTAGCCCTCTCGTACATTTTTTTCTCTACTTCCTTCTTCTTTTGCTTAGTTGTTTTCTACACAAAGGAGCTCTCTCCTCCTTTAATGGTTCCTGCACCAAGTTCTGTGGGCTCCTATCACTCTGCTGGCCATAGTCCCATGATTTTCTGCACATCGATCTCTGTCGCTAGTTAGGGAAACTTGTGCCATATCTTCTTAGGGTCTTGAATCGCACAAATGGATACATTATGGAAGTCGGGCTTAAATTTTGCGAAGGACCACAACTACTCAAACAAGGTTGGAGATAACCTTGGCCTCTAACTTATGAATGTGCAAAGGTCCATCTCAACCAAAATCCATAATACTTTTGACTCTGTCATCCTCTTCGGATCCTTCGTTGTACATAGTGAGACAAACTTTGCTTCCTCTAGTAATTCATCCTATGGAGGGAACTGACTATGCTCCAATAGTCACCATGCAACTAGTACAATGATCAGAAGGAGCCAGACATAGTGAAATGCCTTGCATTCCTCTTGTGCTTCATGGAAATTTACTAAAAATTCCTTGTTGAGGTACTGTGCCTAGTTTTACTACACCACGTTAGTGCACTATGCAACCAGTGAAATTACAAGCATTGGAACCTGATCCACGCGACATTTTCTCATTATCTCCCTAGCCAAAATTTGAGCAGCAAACTGCAGCACTTGGTATGTAATAGAGCAGGTGAAGTATCTACGTGACTTCTTGATGAGCCCAAACTCTATTTTCATTCTATTTGTAAGCTCCTTCTCTTTTCTCTTTCCCCCAAACTCCTTGGTTGGGTCCACCGCTTTATAGGGAAAATTTGTAATTCTATGGATCAACATGTCTATTATGTGGATCAGTTTACCTAACCATAAAAACTCATCATGAACCAGTGTGAGCAATTGGCGCACACACACAGTATTGATATTTTATCAGTGGAAGTGTGGCACACACAACATATGCAACAATACGGCCTAATCAATGCATTTTACCCATTTCATCAGCTTTAGTCCTATGACACCAATCTCTTCATATTAAATTTTGGTCATGTATTTATTAGTGACCAAATAAGGAAATCTCTCATGGTCAGTAATATCCCAGTCCTCCAACTTTAACACCGGGATCCGCACTAAGAGCATGCCTTAAATAACTACTTCTTTTGGTAACAATGATGTAGAGACCATGAATTTTTTCTTTTTTACGTTAAGACTAACCTAAGTACCCACGGGGGATTTGAACCGGTGACCTATCGCAAGGAGTGCCTTAACAGCACACCCATTCACCGTCAATCCAAAGCCCCGTGGGCTAGAGACCATGAATTTTCCTAAATATAGGTCCTTGGTTATATAATCTTTCCCTTTCTATGGAGGGATATACACCGAGAGCCTAGTGAGAGGCTCACTCTTTGTCTTGTATGAATATCCTCTCTGCGCACAGAGACGATCCCTCTAGCCCAAGAGAGTGGGTCTAGCCATAAACAAAACAATCTAATGTAAATTTTGTTAGATTAGAATCGAGTAAGAAGGCCTAGCTCTTATAACACTAATCCACTTGATGGTGATCTTGCTTCCTTGCTCCCACTTCCTTTCGTTCCTTTCATTCAAGTACATAAAACAAACATGCAAGAAACATAGCAAATATGATAGCATAAAGTCGAATCCAATCTAATTAAAAGATCAATGAGTTCTAAGCTATCAAATGTAATATTACACCTAATCTAGGAAATAAAGAATTAGTTGTACGAAAATAAACTTCAAAGAGAAATACAACTGAAGCCTTGACATTGGAGATCTCCTTTGTGGTATCAGAGTCCCACTATAGGAATTTTGAGCACTATTTTACTCCTCTAGCTTTACATGAAATGGATTCCAAGCTCTGACTCTCTCTCCTCATGCTTTAGCTACCAAAGAATAGTCTTTTGTCATCTATGACTAATCTTCTTCTATCAAAAGCTAAAGATTTCATAAATTTCCAGTTGGTTCTATCTCTCCACCACTTTCACTATGTGTTGTATTCTAACCAAAAAGGGTAAGAGGAAGTGGTTTATATAGGAAGAGGAGGATAAGAATGAGATCCACTCAAGGGGGAAGATTGTCTTATCTAATTGGGAAGGTCCACTTTTAAGGGGGAAAGAACCTTATATGGAGTTCTCATCCCTTATCCAACCAAACAAACATCTAGCACATGGCCACTAGAAGCTTCTAGACATGAAACTATGTTTCCTTTTATAAAAATAGTATAGAAGTAGACTAGCATGGGTATTGGGCTAGTAGTAGCACCAATTTGTGTAGGTCATAGTGTAAAACTCTGCCATCGATGTGGGTGAGACACTGGGAAAGAGCACTGATCTTAAAAACTGGGATTTAAGAAGGATTCTCTGGAAATGTTCTGAATGGAATGGGGACTACTTTCTTAAAATTTCAAGGAATGCAAGAGCATAGGTTTCATGGTGAAATTATAACACCATAGTCACTACTAGGGTTCTCCGGGATCAGGAATAGGGAGTGATAGGAGAGTGGCAAATTAATGTGTAATAGATTCCCCATAAAGCCTAAAGTGAGAGCTAAGAGTGATGGATGAAATGCTTTAAGACGGAGCATGAACTTGGAATACCAGCATCAAAAGACATGCAACTCAAACATACATGTACATATTTGAAATCTGATAGTCATTCCTGATTAACATGAGAGGCATATAATAATACATGAATCCATGGTTAAAGGCACAAATATCCATCAAGAAAAGGATCATGTGCATGGATCCTTGGCATGGACGCAACTATCCAACTAAAGGGATCATATGAAACAATTCCACACATGGGTGAAACCATCCACATAGAGAGGATCAAAATGAAAAGACCCATGGTATGGTAAGATCCATTCGATTGAGTAGGATCGAAATGATACCCATGGCATGGTTGCAAATATCCATCTAAAGAATCATGTATATAATCATGAATAACTCATCACTCCTCGCAACCTGTACTTTTGTGATCTAAGCCCATCATCTTGTGCTCCAACACAAACCAATCAAAGTACAAATTCTAACATATGAATAGGCATTTGGAAGTTGAACATGCTATAAAATCACTTGATTACCAACCAATGATGTGAACCATCAACAAGCGTGAGAGAAACCACCCATAATGTCAATGGCTCTCAAGGCACTATAAGTACAATTCATGAAGTGTGAATAAGGAACTGAAGTGGAACACCTGTGAAATCACTTGATCAATGGCCAATGATGAGAACTTATCATCGAGTGCAAAGGACTTGCCATTGAGGCATGCAAGCTCTAAGGTACTCGAAAGGAGTTTCTAGAACAACTTCCTCGGATAATGAGATGAAGTCGATAGGAAGCGATCCATCGAAGGAAGGTCATAATGGATCCTTCATCATTGGCACAAAATTAGAAACACAATGAATGAGAGTAATCCAAGAATGTGATAGATGATCAGATAATGTACAAACAAGAAGACTTCTCTTGAACATGTGGATGACACGACTCTAGAGTTTGGCAGAATTTTACATCATACAATCAAAGGTGATGGTGACGTGGTAGAGATTAGGTGATAGGTTAAAATGGATAAACCAAACCCAAGAAGGAAAGTGGCAGAGTGAGGATGTCCCAAAACCTCACATGAACAACAAATGAGTGTTAATGTTTAAGAGTGATGTGCTGCCTCAAGTGAAGAATACAACTGATGAATACTTCCAATTTTACCCCACCATTTCTCACAGGTACCCCAGTTATTTTTGAAACATAAGATTGAAGGGGATAACATATGCTTGCAATATAAGCCCATCCTTCAGATGGATCCTACCTAGTAAATTTTAACAACCCCCAGGAAGGATAAGCTCGGTCTCGGCATAATGAAAAGTCCTATGTCATTTAATCTTTTAACAAGTCTAACAAAGGTGAAACTCATAATCTTTTTATGTTTAGAGATTTTTCAAAATACAGGGAAAAGAAAACTCCAAGGGTCCCTTTTAGTAAAGTTGTCTCTCGAACCCAAAAAGGTAGAAAACGGTATTCAAAAGAACCTCCTAGTCATGTTTGACTAAGGTATTCCTTTTTCGTAAATAGTTTTATCCCAGCCCAAGAAAGGGGTAAATGTATATTGGGTAAATGACATTTTGTAGCCTTTAATGAGTTCAAAATGATAAGAGCTCAGCAATATTTTGATATTTTTAGAGTCAAAAAAGAGCTTAAAGATTAATCCTTACTTTTATTTGCATTAACGAGTCTAAGAGGGAAAAATACTCAGCAATCTTTTCATTTTTTATGAGTAAGAAAAGAGCTTAAAGGTAACTCGTCCTGGAGGAATGAGTGGTATAAAGCACAGCAACTAGTTTCGGTTATGGTGGAACTGCTCAAAAACCAATAGGTTAAGAGGCTGGCTAGTAAAACCACTCATCAATACGGTTCCTCAAGAAATGGTAAAACAACCAAGTGAAAGTGAATGACCGACCAAAGAGATGGTGGTGATGGAATGGACAAAAAGCCAAGGCTTATATGACATGAGAGACTGATCAAAATGGGAATCACGAGGGTTAAAATTGAGATGGGTTCATTTTTATACAAGCATGAACTAGGGGGAACTATGCTTCGATTCGGTTTCATGTTTACACAAACTTGAAACAAAAAACTATGCTTGGATTTAGTTTCATGTTTACACAAGATTGAAATGAAAAAATATGCTTGGTTAAAAAAATGGCATGCCCCTAGCATGATGAGAGCTGAGGCACATGCCCCCTTGTTGCAAAAAAATTGTCACCTTGACATTCTGCAATAAGTGTGAGTCTATCATCACTCATACCTTCCTCCTTTGCAAGTCTTAAACCTTAGTTCTTCATATCAAGCCTTGAAAATAAGAGAAAGACATTAAAAATCTCTAAAACTCTGGTTCCGCACTTTCTCTTAGCATTACCTGTGGTCCCACACCTATTGGTCATGTCTCTTGTGCACTTGACCGCTCTGTCTATGTGTTACTGAAAACTCTGAACGAGCTCCCCCTTTGTATATGCTTTGTGCTGAAATGTTGTCTACAAAAATATGTTCTACAAGAAAGAACATGACTCCATACATTATACGTAACCTTCCTATCATCAAGACTCATACATACATCCATCTCCCATCCAAGTGGGAATACACAAGGTAGACAAAACTCATTCATCCCAGGCATAGTGGGGAAACCAAAATATGCCATTACATGACCTTGATATGAAAAGAAGTACATGACATAGAGACAAGAACAACTATCAGCAGAATCAACCTTCAGACCAACACACATTGATTTACTCCACCAGAAAACTCTTGAGAAATCAAACCAAGGAATTCTAAGATAATGCCAACAATGCATTGTTAGAATAATATATGCTCCCCTTGAACCTGTGCCATATGATCTCTAATAGACCCATTCGACCCACATAGACCAGAAAATGTACCTGTATCCACCTGCGTACAACAGACAAGATTCAATAGCAGGATGATGCATCAACAACCACCAACTTTTGTCTGAGGTATTCAAATGTCTCCCTGGGCAACGGTTTGGTGAAAATATCAGCAACTTGTTCCTTGGAGGGAACATATTCCAATTTTACCTTTTGTTCCAACACTTGTTCCCGGAGAAAATGATACTTGATCGGTATGTGCTTGGTCTTTGAATGCATGACTGGGTTCTTTGAAATGGTAATTGCACTTGTATTATCACATAATATGGAGATAGGTGGTGTACAAGTGATTTGAAAATCCTGCAATTTTTGCATCATCCAAAGGAGTTGAGTACAACATGATGCAGCAGCCACATATTCTTCTTTAGCTTTAGATAATGCAATAGAACTCTGTTTCTTGCTGAACCAAGATACTAATCTGGAACCCATAAAGAATGCACCACCAATAGTGCTTTTTCTGTCATCCACGTTTCCAACCCAATCTGCATCTGTATAAGCATGAAGAGTGAGATCCGCATCCCTAGGATACCACAGGCCATAGTTTTGAGTTCCTTGAAGATACTTGAAAATTCTCTTTACTGCCTGAAGATGAGTTTCCTTAGGATTTGCCTGAAATCTTCCAACCATTCCTACTGCATGC
>APFE030856551.1:191899-222458 GCA_000404065.3 Pinus taeda
AATTTCATGAGTTTTCACTTGAAGGACAACAGCTTCGAAACTTACTGGCTCATACATTCGTTCAAAGATAATCTTTTGGTTCTACTTAGGTATGTTAAAAAATTCTAGGTTTGAAACTAAATCCTCCCAAACCTGGCGATTCATATAGCAGGAACATGAGCACTCAACACAATCATCAGAAGGCAAAGTGTTATTTGGCATACCAACCTACTAGATTTATAGTTGATTCTGAATTGAAATCCGACCATTCCCTCCATTTTCTGATCATAAATGTCTCTTTGGTGGAAGATCTCCAAAAATTTTCACCATAAATGTCTCTTACCCACTCCTCCTAATGGGATTTTTTCTATCCAATCATGAACAGTGACTCCAATAGCTACTTTTGGATCCATCTATGCGACATTGACCCTCGTGGCACAACTCATCCATCAGCGCTTTTGTTTTCACAGCTTCTTCTGTCACAACCTCTTCTCTCATAGCCTCTTCTATCACAGCCTCTTATGTCGTACCACTCACGTCCATCATGAAACCTTCTTACTGCATTTCCCTCCTTTGAATGAAGCAGTTTGTCCTACTCTTCCTTTCAACTGCATGGAGTGCTAAGATTGTCCTGCTATAATATAGTTACTGCATAGGGGAAGGATCCCCTATATACAACTTCAGTCAACTTCCATTCAACTTTCGAGGGAACAATTCAACATTCATCTTTGTGAGATGAACTGTGCCACCATTCATGATTTCCTTGACTATATAGGGTCCCAACCAGTGCATTTGGACTTTACCCAAAAACTTTGTGAACTTACTATCATAGAGCATAACCTTAAATGTACACAACTTAATATGCTTATCATGCTAGGCCTTCTCACATTCCTTTTGCTCTTGTTGGTGAAATCATGCAAGAAACCAGTCTTCTTCCAACTACAAAAAGTGTGAAATTAATTCTTCGAAGGTCTTGCGAGCCGTCATCTTTGTTAAAGCCGCAGTGTGCAAGCTCAGAAAAATATATTTCATGGGCATCACTGCCTCAATCCCATAGACTAACCTAAAAGGAGTATGTGTTGTCAAATTCTTACACGTCCTCCTATATGCCCATCGGAAGCGCGTATACATACGTCCCAATTGTTCCTCTTCACGTTACAAATTTTTGTCAACACATTCTCCAGAATCTTATTGAATGCTTCCATTATGCCATTGGCTTGGGGATGATATGACGTACTCTTTTCATGGTATAGCTACAATTATTTGAGCATTGCGCTAATTATCTCATTCAATAAATGCGTACCCCTATCACTTTTTAATACCTTAGGGCATCCAAACCACATTAAGATGTATTCAAACAGGAACTTCACAACTTTAACAATAGTAAAATCCTTTATTTGTTGCGTTGTTGCCCATTTGTTTAAGTACTATGTAATAGTAACAATGTACCGCACACTAATATTCCTTCCTGGTGGTTGTATCGGTCCTAAAAATTCAATTTCCCATTTTTCAAATACTTGTAATGAAACTTGAGGGTTTAAGGGTAGTTCATCTCTTTGTGAAGGCTTACCTATTCTTTGACAAGCATTGCATGCTTTGCAAATATCGTCTTTATGCATTGTTAGCCACAATAACGCTATGCACAAAATCTTCTGCGCGGTCGCTCTCCCTGCATAGTGTCCTCTGGCCACTCCTCCATGTGCTTCGGTGAGGATACTAGCACGTTCAAACTCTGGAACATACCTTTGCAATCTTTCATCTATTCACATCTTATACAAGTGACCCGCAATTGCAGAAAAATCAGCCACATAGACCACTAGTTCCTTCTTTTGCTGAGTAGAATACCCTTCTGGAGCTGTAGTCATGGTTAAAAATTGAATGATATTAGAAAAATGGTCGTTTTCAAAACACATAGCAAAGAGTTGTGCATTCGATGATCCTTCCTACAAACTAGTTGGTTCTTCACCTGTTTCAATCCTGGATAAGTGGTATGGTTCTACATTCAACCTTCCCAGTTTCAGAATCTCCTGAAAGTTATACTCTTGAAACAATAATAAGCATCTGTAGATTTCCCTGCCCCAACACAGGCTTATTGACTAGGTATTTCAGCACGAAATGATATGTATACATTTTCAAATGTGCACCCAATAAGTAATGCCAAAACTTCTGCAATGCATAGACCATCATCAAGCCCTTGTACTCCATGGTGGAGTAGTTCTTCTAAACCTTTGATAGTTTCCTACTTGTGAAGGCTATCGGATGATCAATTTATAGGTCAATACCACACCTAGTGCAATGCAAGAGGCATCCACATGAACATGAAACTTTTTCTTGCAATCCAAGAACCCAAAGATCCACGCAATCACCATATTTTCCTTTAGTACTTCCAAACTACACTGACACTCTTCATCCCAACAAAATGTCATGTCTTTCTTCAATAACGTTTCCATTGGCGTAGTTGCAGAAGCATAAGCCTTGATAAATTTTCTATAATAAGCAGTATAACATGGCACGTAGCTACTTAACATTATTGGGAGCTTCTATATTCACAATTACTATTATCTTCACAGGGTCCACCATCAATCCCTGCTTACATACTACATGCCCTAGAAAAATTCCAAAAGGCAGATAGAATATACACTTCTTCAAGTTTAGCGCCATTTGGTATTTGCAACATGTATCCATCATGAGGTACAAATGTGCAACATGGTACTTCACCAATCCAAACATAGTCCAATCATCAAAATAAACCTCCATGAATTTATGAATAAAGTCCTTAAATGTGGTGATTACTACCCTAGAGAAGATTGCGGGAGCGTTCTTTAGTCTGAATGGCATTACTGTATACTAAACACAACCCCACTCCATCACAAAGGTTTCCTATGATCCTCCAACACGATCTTAATTTGGTGGTATCCTAAGAACCTGTCAGTGAATGAATACACCTCTTGTCCTCCAACATTATCTAATACTTCATCTATAAATGGTGTTGGAATGGGATCATAAACACATGCATCATTCAGCCTTCTTAGATCTATGCATATCTAAATTTCTCCTTGCTGTTTCATTTCCTGGACAACCATTCGGCTCACCCAATGTGATTCTTCTACTGGCTCAATGATTCCAGCCTCTAGCATCTTATCAAGTGCTTTGTGCACCTTTTCTTTATACTTTGGATTGATCTCATAAGGTCTCTAATTTATATGCTTCATGTCAGGTTTCAAAGTAATTTTCATTACGCCCAAATCTCCTACAATACCCTTCATATCCGAGAAGTTTGTTGCAAATAGATACTGGTATTAGCATGGTAGTTTAGCTACCTTATCGATTGTATCTTCCTCCTAATAGTCTCCTATCTTCATGAACTTAGGCTCCACATATGATCCGATATTTACTTGTTTAGTCCTCAAAGGCTTTGATATGTTCTAGTTATGTGCTTTTAGTCCTTCAACTTCGTTTTGTCCCTCTGATTCTGGAATGTTAATATTCCATGGATCTTCTTCTTCCTCATCAACAGTGACATTGTAACATTCCAAGACATGGTGCAAGTGTGTACACCAATATGGCTGAGTCGATTCTACAAGTTCCTTAGGTGCCCTCAAGATAGTAGCTTTTATCCTCTGGATTTCTTCATCAATGCATTCACACCCATCATCAAAGCTAAAAGTCAGTAAAAAATAAATATTCCATTAAGATGTCCCATTCAGTTGTCCCGTTGTGAAGTTTTCTTTCCAAATACCATTTCATTGGGATTGTATCTAAGGTATGATAGAAAATGTACACCCATTTTGGTTGTGGCTCTATTCCCCAAGTTCTAGCCCACCATGCCAAATTCTCATGAGGATCATCCTTCCCACTGTACTTCTCATTCATCCTAGTATTAGCATATACAAACCGTAATTGCATCATCCATCTATATTCCTTCCAACTAGTGAATTTCTCCTTATGCATACCCCACCAGCAGGAAAGTGTAGCACACAACGCTAATTCAAGCGCTTGTAAGTGATGTTCTATAGGCACTTCCCTTTAAAATTAATCCAAAAAAATATCAACATCAGTCAAACCATAATAATGTGGAAGCTTTCTTACCTTAATTGAGACACGTGGTAGTGATTTGGTTATCATATTGCACTGGAGCGTAGATACTTTGTGCAACCAATTCTGCTAGTACGTGAGCTCTTCATCTGAGTCTAAGGTACATGACCTATCCCTATCCCATGTAATTCATCCATTGGCCATAACATTGATCCAATATTTGTCTCACATTGTGATTTTGTATATCGAATCTAGATCATCATCTTTCTCCACAAAGTTGTGATTAGATTTAGTAGAGCGTGCTCCCTCAATAGGGTCTAGTGGCACTATAACTCTTAGTGCCTTCCTTTCAAAAGTCATATTCTGCTTCTTCAAGTTGATTACGAAGTCCATGTCAAAATCTCACTCAATTCCTAGTAGTGTGGGGTAAGGGTTACTATCATCCACTATTTCAATGACCTCAAAATTAGCTAACACAATCGCGCCCTCAATGGCTACCGTCACACCATATAAGCCTCCCATCGGAATAATATTTCATTTATTATCCATTCTTAGCTTAGTAGGAGACCATTATAGTGCATGTCTCCCCATTCTCTCCCACGTCTACTTAGGCAGGACATTTGCATCAGACCCCAGATCCAAGATTACTTGCTCCATTTCATATTCTCCTATCTGTGTGGTCAGCCTCATTTTGCGCCTTATTTACTTCTTTTTCTTACCAAGTTTTCTCACAGTGCATTGTCCAGTAGATGTCTTATCTTTTTTCACACACTTTTCTATTAGATCTTGGAGCCCTTCTATTGCCTTCTTATCACACAATAACTTCATATAGGTTTTTAGGAAAGTGGCTAATAGCGAGGGGTCTAACTCCTGCGTCGCACTAGTTTCTAATAGTTTCTCCTAACATTCTAAGGTGGAGGCCTCAACGAAGCTCTTCTTTGCTTCCATGAAGGACTATTTATATTTATTAAGGCCAAATTCTATTGCTTTCTTGATAGCCTTATGCACCTAACCTTCAGCCTCAGGTTACTTTCCCTTGTGTTCTCCTATGGTCGTACCACTTCTTGTCACCATATATACACTATGATATTCTTTGTGAGCCTTTGCCCACATCATCTGGATGTTCTATGTAGGTTGTTGGGTCTGTGTCTTCTTTTCTTGCATCTTTGCTATAAAAATTGGGCAATCTTCAATCGCACGGTAGAACTATCTATATTATTGACATGATGGATGCATGGGGTTTTGGCAGTCTCATGCAAAGTGCCCTACTTCACCACAGTTATAGAAAATAATTTTGCCATGACCCATGCTGGCCCCTCCTCCTCTTCCTCTTCCACAGGCTTTGAATGCTCCATGTGTTGCACCCACACCCTTCTCTTCAGGCCAATTTTCTACCTACATTCGATAGGTAGGGGTCCTATCCATCATTATTTCATAACTTCAACAATGACATTCATCATGACCTATAGACTTGCAGAAGTTGCAAACCAACTAATAGAGGGTATGTACAAACATTTGTAGTAAATGAAAATTATCCATTGCATGTTTTCTAGTAACCTGATAAATAACACACCATGGCACTGCTCCTGTACTCATCCTAGCAGTATTTTCTGGCTTTAGGGGGACAACCCCCCCTGCCCCCCATGAGATAATTTTGATAAAATTGACAATGGTCCTTATCATGACCATGGCCCTTGTATTTCAAGCACTAAACTTCTGCGCGAACTTCAAGTTGGGCCTCCTTTCCTTTCTTCAGGCTCTGCAACTCCAAGTGCAAGATTTCTAGCTGCGAGTGAATCTATTGTATTCCAGTGTTTGTATCCTATATTGGTGGGGCTTCCAACCTCATCGTGATCTCTACAAACTCTTCTTGGGTTGCTATCGTTTTTTGTGACAGCGATAATCTTAAGTGTCGTAAGAGCGACACGATATACCAGTCCCGATGCTGGGAATCTAAAATCACCATATTGGCTTGCTTGATTAGGAATTTAAACCTCTGATCGAAATCCCGAGATGACTCATTTACATTTTTCCAAATTTCTTTGAACTCATTTACTGATTGCACCTCTGACTTAGCCTTTCTAAACTCTTTATTCAACACCTGTTGGGTTTCTATCAATGTTGTGTTAGGGTTATCAGTGCAGTACTTGATGTACCATGTTAATGCTCAATCTTGTAAGGCCATGACCAGTTGTCCTTTATTAATTTTATCATCTATAATATGTTGTGTCGTCCACACAACACCTGCAACAAACCAAAACTATTCGGGGTCATCGCTCCCTACCTCTTTACAAATCAGCATCTTCATTGAGTTCACAATGTTGAATAGTGGAGATGGAGGTGGAGGTGGAGGTGAAGGTATAGGTGTATTTCGTAGAGGTGGAGGTGGAGGTGGATTGGATGGACAAGGTACTTGTAGGATACCCTACCTAATCAATTGTACAACACTCCGGGGTTTTCTTAGGACTATCTCTTCATCGTCACTTGAAGGGGATCTGATCAACAGACTATACTCAGAGCCTGATTCTCCATTCGATCTAAAAGGTTTTTCACTTCATATAGTTCCAAACATCAAGGTAATGGCATAACCCATTTTTCACATAACAATAGTTTAATCCAAGTTTTTAATGATTTCAAGTACTTACCTCATGTCCCTTGAAGAGCCTATTCTCTACTTCATTATAACTAACAATTGTATCAATCATGAACTTGGTCACTAATTTTTTAAGTGTTCAATCAATACAATGATCAATGACCTGCACGATGTTGTTTTCTAAAGCTTCCAAGTGCCTCACCAACTTTGGAGTCCACACAATAGCACCATCAAGTCTCCACATACCCTAATTGTCTGCTAAACTAGATAGCCAGTCATTCAATTCGCAAGGGAAGAAACATAAAAAGTTTTCGGTCTCTTTTGAGTATAGGTATCTATGAAACCATTGTTCCTTGGATAACTGTGGATTTCTATTCTCTTGGGCCGCAAATGTGTGTTTCTTTCACTCGAGCCACCTCTGAATTTATTTCTTTGTAGGGAACCACTTGTTTGACATCACATGTTCCTCAGATTAATCTCGGTCCTAACAGTGGAACCATTTTTTGGCTTAAGGGGGCCTAACCCAGGTTCAGAGTTATTTGTGCTAACCAAAAAACCCTAATTATTAGCCCTTTCGGCAACAACCTGCATAACGCAAGTTGTAGTCTCACCTAAAGTACTATTAAGGGATGCTAAAACCAAGTTTTTGCATCTAGAGGCATCTGTGATGGTATTCCCAAGGATCTTATAGCTTATATATGCCTTCGTGAAAATATATTCCTTCTGCCTATCAACTACTGCAACTCTATCGAAATGACTTTCAGATCTTCGCGAAGGTACATGATCATACTTACATGCAAAAAAGGTATAGATTCACTACTTTCTTGTAATAAATTGTATCCCTAGATCTGCGTTCTTGCAGATCCACCCTTTTCTAAATAGTCAACTACAACATATTTATCTAATGATTTGCAAGGGTAGTTAATTATCCTTATTATGCATGAATATTATAAATCCCATAGTTTCATGCAGTAAATACACTTTAATTCATAGAAAATAGATCATTGACCAAAGATGCATAAACTTAAAAATAAATAAATAACAAGGCATGGAGGCAATAGGTTTGATCCAAAATAGTCATTATTAGATTTGGAATTTAGATACAAACTATTTCCACCCTGCACACTCGGCTACAGGGACCTATGCATTGAGGTGTGGAATTACCAAGGTCTCCATGCACTCAACTGTAGGTGTCTTCCCCTTTCGACTTCCCCTTTCTCCTAAGCATAGGAAGCATGTCTTTCCTACCTTAGCATCTCGCCCTTACAATATTCTCTATCAAAATTTTGATACATAGAATTGTTGTGACTTAACTATATATATCCTTTTCATTAAAATACCATGGCCCAGGGACCATGGGTGAGTCTCAAAACTGACCTATCACCTACCCATACAAGTGACTAAGGCCCCTTTGGCTCTTACTTAGCTTCATGCACTGCTTCCACATTTCGTTGAGAGTTTACATTCTTTAGCAAAAACTTTTAAAAAAATTGACTTAAGTGACAAAACTTGACCCTAGGGACATTATGCCAACACATTTACATCCAGTGTGGTTCCTTTCCCTTTGATAGCAAGAGGTGAATTATTTCCAAAATTTACATTCTTTTTTCTTTATTTCATTAAAATACATAAAATTATCTTTGTTACCTATTGTTGGGTAATTTAATTGTTCTTTAAATTACTTTACATTACATTGTAAATGCGAGATTGTAAACTTGTTAAGTATATGACATCGTATATGCTAGGAGTTTAGTTTTCAATTATAAAAAAGAATGCAATGAAAGAAATTTCTGCTTTATAAAAACAAATTAAATGGCATGAAATGAAATATTAATCTATAAAAGCATTGAATAATTAATCTAGGAAAACATTGAAAAGTTAATCTAGGAAATCATGTAAACTTAATCTATGAAAGCATGGAAATCTCTAATCTATAAAAGTGAGTAAATTTAGTCTATGAAAGCTTGTAAGTTTAATCAAGAAAACATTTGAAATCTATTTCTATGAAATAAAACAACTCTAATCACAAATGAGAATGTTTTAGAATTAATTTTTTTTCTCAAGCTCTTGATTGCAATATGGAGAAGAATCAAGTGACAATTATAAATTGAAAATAAAGCATCTAAAACAAATAAATCAATCAAATTGTAACTGATCATTGAAAGGTAAATTATTTCTTAATTAAAAATATTAAAGAATTGTTAAATAATTGTGATGAATTAAAAAGTTAGATTGTTTTAGGTTTAAAATGACAGATCCATTTATTAATTGGATGGACAATTCAAATTCTTTTTTCTATTCATACATTTTTTGGTCGCAACATGAAATATGAAAAGTTACATTTGAAATATCCTCGCATACCTCCAAAATCATGCACTTTTTTCAATAAATTCTCTCCAAGTAATTTAGTTTTCTCATTCTACAAAAAACCCATGTTTTATTTTTCCAAGATATGTCTTAGTTTGGCCAGAAGCAACATCGGAAGTTGGTTTATCAAAATTTCTTTGTTAATGTAAATAACCATCTTTGATCAAGTGTTGAAATCCCACAATTGCAACATTAAAAAAAGTGATCTTGTTGATCTACAAAAGAAAATAAATTAAATCATAAGAATACTAATATAAACAACATATATTATGAAACTACATGAATTATAAAACTACATCATACAACAAAATAATAATATAAAACTCAAAAATAAATAACACAAGAACTTATCAAATGTATTTTAGCCCATCATAGTTTTGAATTATTCTCCAAGATTTCCTCCTCTTGAATGGAGAAGGAACCATTATGTATACAAAAAATAACATAACTAATTAATAAATGTAGATCCACATATCTCTCCTAGATCCATAAATATCTCACATGGTTACAACCATGTGTTAAAATCTACCAAGTAACATTTCTACATATCCTCTCATAATTCTCTAAAATATTTTATAAGAAATCTTACCAAAACATTCATGATTTTTCTCCATCAAATGTTCTTGAATGATTATCTCAAATATTCCTCTTTGTCTTTCATAAAGAGACTCCAAGTAGGAAATGGAAAGTTTAGAGGTAAGACTCCTTTTAAATATGACATAAGGAAAAATATTACATTTGTACTGATGCAATCTCTTGTTAGTAAACAATAACCTACTGGCAGAAAGAAGTAATCATATCTCCTTCTCAAACACCTACTAGAAGGGAGCTCCAACCCCCTCATTATGTTTACTGGCTCCTACCGGAAGGGATCTCCCACCCCCTTTCTAAAGGTTGCAACCTTTAGCTCCTTGTGGACAACTTTTCATAATATTTAAGATAGGATCCACCTCTCAAATAATCATCATACAACTTGTAGGCCACCTTTCATTAAATTTTCAAACTGGAGCCATATCAATCATATACCCCAACAAACTGAAGCAATGAATCTAATATGTTGTGACACTACAAATCAATTGAAATTATGAAGTATCAACTCACTGAATGCAGAACCCAACCAAAAAAACCAAATATCAAATTATGTATGTGATTGTACTTAATAAGACTCGAGTATATACATGTTTCCTCTATATAATATCTGCGTACAAATCTCATAATAATGAATACTTAATCATCAAACAAAAAATCATATATATATCATTTATTACCTACAAATCACTTGAACTAATCATAGATTACTAAATCAGACACATATCACCATATTGTAGCATCATCACTAATCAACATTCATAGTGAACTCAACCAAACCAATATTGTCAAACACACATTATCATGATAGAGACATCGTCAACACACAATAGCAAACAAAACATGAATGAGAAAATACAATCAACAATATTGAAATACCTTGGAATATATGTGTGATTTTCCTGAAGCTGATACAAGTATGTACGCAGTTATAATTCACAACACCCATGTACAAATTTGCACAAATTATTTGTAGGAAATATATGTGACCCTACAGAGATGGATCCACATATTTACATGACTATTCCCAAACACATCTGCATACATATCTGTAAAACTTTCACTGCAAGCATAATTTCACTTTTTATAACCTTTATTATCAATACTACAAAATTCTGGCTAAATCCTTTAGATCACAATATCATAGTTTCATCAATATTAGCTACTTATACATTTTCAACAAGTAAATTAATAAATCATATACTTCAACATATTTCAAATATTTCAGATCTGAATCTTCTCCCTACTTGTGGGTGCACACCTATTTCATATCGAATCATTCATAGACAACCCAATACTTGCACAGCCAACACCTTAATCTCGATATCTTTATATAGTATTTGTGTTAGCCAATACCTTAGGTAAATACCTTGGTTATGTCTTAAGTATTATTTGATGGGATAAAATAACCATTTACACGCCCATTAATATGGTCCAATACCATGGTAAAGGCCCTTGGTATTCAAATTACAATGGTGTGGATTATGTATGCAATTTTTCTTCTCAATACCTGCATATATGCGTGACCTTACTTCACAAGACCTATGTATACTTTCTTAAACTCTGTCTTTACCAGACATCTATCATTGAACTATCCTTTCTCTATTCATACTAGTTGTGGTGTATGTATCACTCGGTATAAACATATTTTTATACATATTTATCAAGTAGGTTGTCATAAAGGAAAACACCCATAATGCCAACAGGCTTGTTAGAGAAAATGCTAAGTTATGATAAAATCAAGCCAATCACAAGCATTGCCTGAAAATATAAGTCTTCAACATAACATGGAATACATGATGACAATGAAAAATGGGTCCTTATTGATATAAGGTAGGCTCTAAAATCAAGGCATGGGAAAAAAACTTTGAAGGGGGTGGTAGTGGCTACAACACCTGGTGACACACTAGTAGAACTCCATCTCTTTGTATGGGTCCTAACTCTATAATATAGGTCTAACACTTTGGGAATTATTTTTCATTTCATTTATTACCATAGCTTCCCTACTTTTATTGAGTTAAATATATAGCCCCATCATTCTCTTCATCAGCGACACACTAACAAAAACAATAAAAACTTAGTTGTTTTGATTAGGAATGAGGATTATCAGAGCCTTGGATTTGATCTCTCGTTTTTCTTCACTACCAACAAGCCTAGAAATTACCATGATGGAATCACTTCAGGAACACAAACATTGCTCCACTTCCAGGAAGCCTAGATAATACCCTGAAAGAGTTACTTCCTTCACCTCCCTGTTAGGAAGCATTTCACTGGAAAGTACCCTGACAAAGTTGCTTCCTTCACCTCCCTTTTATTTTATTTTATTACTAGAACTGTTCATCGACACTTATTGATTCCATGGGGGGAAAGAGGAATCCCAACTTACTTACTAGTGATTCCCCCATTACTATTATCATTTTATCCCTTATTAGTATTATTGTGCCCCTACTGTCCCCATATTATTATTAGTGTGCCCCATAGAAGCCCACTATTGTTATTTTTGTTCCCTTATATTATTATTGATATGTTGGCTTTGATTATATTGTGACCCCTTAGGATCCTATATATAGAAAGGAGGTTAGGTCATTTGTATCATTGAATAATTTTTCATTTGTGTAATGTAAAGGAGGCTTCCCCCTCGAAGAGGTTGATTTTTAAATTGTTGATCTATCTTTTCTATATTTTTGTGAGTTGGTTCATAATAGAGGTTTTCCATTTAGAGAAGGATATTTACACACCTTTGTAATGCAATCAAATTGTTTAATTTTCCTCCACTTCTTATTCTACTTGGCATAATTGAAAAGATAAAACCAATCAAACATATGAAACTGATTATAGAATAGGGTACTAGTTATAGATTCAAGCATTATAATTCCACTAGGGATTTCTCCAATAAAGAGCCTATTTTCCATCTTAGTATCATCAACTAAAAGATATAAGGCCCACACAAAGAGAAGTAATAAATAAAAATTCAAGCATTGAAAATTATACAATCTACTCTTAAACTTTTCCATGCTGGCTTCAGAAGCAAAATACGGTGTTATGTGAAAATTTATTATGACAAAAAGGAACGAAAGGGTAGGATAAAAATAAATCAAAACTAAATCAAACTAAACTAAAGTATTCTACTCCTAGACTAACAAGGGATAGACCAGGTTTAGGTAAAATGGAACTTCCAATGTAACCATCGAACTATTTCCTGACCTATATGGGAAAGGGAATCAACCAAAAGAAAGATCATAAAAGATAATAGCTGACAAGAAAAATAAAATGCAAAATGCTCCAAAATTCAAATACCGAAAGCACAATAAAAAAATATATAAAAATAAAGAATATGTCATAACATCTGCTAATGCATCACGGTGTTTATATGTATCATAACAAACTATCATGTCAAAACATTCTTTTGAACTTTCAAACTTGCAAAACATAAATAAAGTGACAAAAATTGCATTTCGCAAATGGACTTGCCAAGTATGATTCATCCAACCATTCAGCAATAGGATCTTGAAAAATAGGTGAAGGATTGGGAGATTGAGAGCTAGATTGATTTTCCACTTTCATGGTCACCTAATGAGGATTCTTCAAAGAAACAATATCAACTTGATCATGCTTGGGACTAACATTAAGACTATGAGAACCATCAACGTAGGCTGAAGTACCTTGACATCTTGAGGTAGATATAATAAATCAAAGGATAGATCATCAAAGACTAGTGGATTAGAATAATCGATAGTTGGAGATACAAAGTCATTACTGGATGGATCAATGAATATATCTAGACAACCATGATTAAAATTTTCTTCATTTGAAAGAAATGAATCCTTGTGATTTGATGAATCATAAAGAGGGGGTGATTGAAAACAAGAAATTTCACTCTCTATTTTTGGAAATTGATCAGATGGCAGATGAGAGAGATTGTAAACAAAATATTTTTCCTCACCATGAAGAGGGGGTGATTGAAAGAAATTGCATTCTACTAGTCTTCAGTGCAATCAAAATTGTGAAATACTGACCCATTGAAAGACGTGACAGTTGCGATAGGATCATGAAAAATCTCAAGATAATGAGGGAGAGGTGAGAGAGAAGAGAAATAGTCATTCATCGCAAATACTTGTTTAAAATAAGAATCCAAAACATAGCCATTATGAATGATATCACAAGTTTCTTGGTTAACATTGACTCCATCCTGAACTTGATCCTGTTGAAAATCAGAAGGAGAAACTATAATAGGTCGATGTGACAACCTAAAATTAGGAGGATTCAAAGAAATGATAGATGCAAATGAGACAATATCACTGATAAAATAAAATTCTCAATCAAAACTTTCCTTCAAACTTTGAACATGTGGGGTGGGAGAATATGGTGGCTGATTAATAAATTGAATTTCAAGTTCTCCAAACTCAAGTTGCATACATGGAGTTGTTTTATGAGAATAAGATAAAGAGTCACTTGGAATAGCAAGTTCTTCTATCACGATTTTTAGAGCTCCACAGAAATCATGTGTTGGGAGACTTTTTAAAGATTCATGTTCTAATGGATTCATTGAAATGTGAATAAGATACTCAACCTTCCATTTCATAAAATTTTGTTGTAGTGCTACAACCACCCTCCAAAATTTTGCCTTAGCTTTTTTTTAGAGCCTCCCTACTAAACTTTCATAGCAGAATGTCTTGCTTTGTCAAGTACAAAAGATTTAGTGATTTTCTTGCAGAATGACAACCTGTCCATTAGAGCTTGTTGCATTCCCCTCAAAGGTTGTTCCTCCAGACTTGGTCCAGCTACAAGTTGAGTAGCTCCCTCAAGAAATTCCGCAATTCTAGAGGGAAACCAGCCTCTCCTCCAAAAATTGCACAATTTTGTCTAGCAACCTACTAGGGTCCAGAATTTCGCAAAGTTTCTAGTCAGGATTCATCCATAAAATTGGGAAATTCCTCCCAGCAAGGCTACTTAGCCTAGGAATTGTGCAATCCTGGGCAGTAGTCAGCTGCTCTACCCAGAAACTGCACAAATCTCATGGGAAGCCATCCCAATTCCCTTCCAAAAATGTGCATTCTCTCCCAGCAGTTGAGCAGCCCCTTGCATGTGCAGCTGAGTCGACCAGTTCCCTCCAAGATTGAGCAAAACCAATTTGCATGTATGGGTTTCTTCTCCCATGGTAGCATGCAAAGGCATCCCTTGATTTAGGGATCTACTTTTAGTAGTTGGAGGTCGCACGCAAGGGTCATCTCGAAAACCTCCCAGCAAGTGTCGCTCTTCCTAGATTTATTGCATGCACATCACATCTTCAATTTTATCAAAACTCATGAACTAGACACTGCAAAGCTCATTCTTAACATCAACCTTGCAGCTTTGACATCCCACATCACATCTAGGAGCCATCGGCACATTTAACTCAGTTTTTTGGGTAAGATGACTTTCAATGTCTTGTGTTGTATTTATGGCTCTTTTTGTCTTTGGCTTCATATGAATGTTGTCTCCTTGATTTTAGTGAGCTCTTGCTATCATTTCGATAAATATGATCTTGTACTAGCACCATTTCAGTGTTCTTTAACATCTCATTGATGTCGCATGCATGAATTTTTTTTTCACAAACAGTCGGCGATTCGGTGACTTGCCTCACCCAGATGCATGTTGTTCCATTTTTTGAATCTTTCATTCACTGTTTGCATGCAAGATCATTAACTTATGCTTTCACTTGGTATCCCCATGCATTCACATTCACATTCCCTTTTGGTTGTCCGTTGGTGAGTCTGGGCAACCTTGGCCTAGAATCTATCTCACCAAGATAGAATTGCACAATTCTAAGAAGGAAGGCTCTATCTTCCTCTTAGGAAATGTGCATTTCTACCCAGTGACTATCCTCTAGCCTTGCATTATGAAATTCTAAGGGCAATGACTGCTAGTCCAGAAGATTGCACAGTGAAGTCATTGAGCCTGCTACCATTGCCAACTGTGATTGCACATTGCACAATTCTAGTAGTCAATAGCTAGACTAGACTATGCATTATGCAATTCAAATAGTGAATCAACCTCCCAGGATCCTAGACTATGCCTTACACATTCTTGACAGTTAGTATCCCAACCTCGCGACAGAATTTACACAACCTTCATGATCAGTCACACGGGTATGTTGCAAGTCAGTTCTCAAGTTAATTTTGGTTTTATACTCACGAATTGCTTGCTATGAGTGTTTCCACATCACCAAGTATTGCACATGTTCATCTACCTCTCAGTAGTACAGGTACAATAGTTTCCAAGAGAGCAGAGTCAAAGACACCATTAAGAGCACACTTCGGGATGTAATCAATCAAGTGTCTATGGACTTGCCTACCCACAAAGACATCAAGATATGATGGTAGCAGCACCACAACAAGCATCATTATGAACAATAGCTAAAGGAAGCATACTAGATGTAATGAAGGCAAGAGGAAGGTTGTGGACAACACAAAAGCGAAACAAAGTTGCAGGGTCAAGTAGATCAACTTGTCATGAAAGAAACTTTGGAGACTTAGGCTATGAGGTGATCTCGCGACATGAAGATCACATGAAGGTGGCGAATGGAACAGAGAAGGAGTTGCATGTGCTCAAGCAACAACTCAAGGAAGAATAGCAACTGCATAGACAAGAGAATGAGTTGCAACAAGAATAGGTACAACAACAGGCGCAACATGCATGGATGAAATTGTGCCCGTAGAAGTTAAAGATCCATCCCAGTAGCTGGCATGGAGAACACATGGTGAGAAATTTTATTGATCACATGCAACATAATTCAACAACATGCATGTCATCATGCGCACACATGCGATCACACCCATTCAGCACACTCATCGAGGCAATGAGAAGAAGCAAGTCCAATTGGAGAAGAACATGTAATTGACAACTGATGCGCCTGACCACCAGCACACGCTGGAAGATCAACATAGAAATTATGCATCATTGTGTTGCCGATTCATCTACACCTAAGAAGACCATGTGCATGTTAGAAAACAAGTTGGATGGAGGAGCCACTCCAATGGACCCAGAGGCAACGGAGGAAAGAGTTCGATTTAGTAATATGTCACCATGGAGCGCATGCACACCATCATGGATGACCAAGCTTGGCATAAGCTCACCACCTTCACCATCACAATCATGTCAAAGAGTTGGTCCCACCACAACAGACCGAGTGTGAGTGATATCTTGCAGGGCTTTCTCAAGCCATTTTGTCTCACATGGGCACATATGCATTGTAATGTAACACCTTGGCAAGTGGAAGTTCAAGTGTCAATAGTTGGATGTAATAGCCATAGAGTAGATGAAGGGTCATGAGGGTAGATGAACTGTCGCAAAGGGGATTATCAAGGGTCACCCCACCATTTACTATAAATAGAACCTCATAACTCATTGTAAAGGCTTTTGGTCAATCAAGCTTCTGATGGGACTATCTTGGGGAGATCTTGGACAATATTGTAAAGAGCCTTGGCTTCTCCACTGCGCAGAGCTAGTACATCTCTTTATAGGAGTAGGTGGTTGTGGCTGAAATGTTCCACTATCGGAACTAGTGGTTGGACATCGACGTATTGTATGACTGAAACTTACACTTCTTATTATAATAAGAGCTAATGTGTTTCATGCATATGTTGTGTTGTATTCTATGCTATCTAGTTTACTCTAAATGATATATGTATTTGTTTGCTTACGCATCCATGTATGGACTATTCTGTATAAGTGTGTATGAATCTTGCTAGAATGTGTTATTGGTTTAACCATCACTTTGGATTGCTTGCTACCTTTCTTGCCAGCTTGTGATGCATCTTCACTCGTGTTTTCCCTTCCAAGCCACATACTATTACAGGTTTCCCGGCACACTCACCTCACCCTCAGTGTGTTGGAACTGCTCATGCATCTTCCATGACTTACTGCAGCTGTCACACCCTTGCTACCAACAGGGACATATTACTTTCCTTTGTGCAAAATCACAGTCAAGGAATTACCATACAACCCACTGCTCGAACTCCTAAACCAAATGGTCTGAGGTCTAATTGGGAATTCTTACCAGGGAGATCCCCTTACATGTTGATAGGTCCAACACCATCAACATTTTGGCGCTATAAGGAGGGCCATATGACAAGATGATCCCTCACATATGTTTTGAATCTCTACATATCTATCATGACTAACTACTGAGTTACTCTTCCAAAGTGTAGGCCTTATGGAAATGAATTCATTATCACGGAAAATCTATTGGATAACTTGTCTCATAAAACATATGATGGTGGAGGCCACATAGCCTTGGTTAGGCACATGGTCAGTGTTGTAGGGTCATGCAAAAGGCATGGAATATTTGAAGAATACATGACATGCACGATGTTTGTCTACACACTTTGAGGGCACCTAATGCGCTGGTGTGCCACGCTGCCCAAAACTTCTATTCATTCTCTTGCTCATTTGGTTGTAGAGATAGACTAAGATTTCAATCACTTTAACTATAAAGCACTCAACGAAGAATTTATGGAATTACGAAAAGCACTCGATGAATCGATTGAATAGTTTTACACGTGCTTTTGTAATCTTGCATACCAATTTTTCACACACTTTTGTAATCATGCAGACACATATATTGAATTGTCACATCCTCCCATCCCACCTTCTCTTGATATTTTCACACATTTATCTTGCAAGCGTATTGATTTTCACATGGATTCATTCCCTCAACCTCCATCCCCTCGTTTTGTTGATCCTCTGAATTGTATTGTTTTGTTCTCTTCCATTCCAAACTCCTCACATGCTGTGAATGAGGATCAAGATATAGACAAAGTTAGTGTTGTGTAGCCAACCTACACCATCATTCATGATGAGTGTGTGTGGGAATCTGAAGAAGAACCTGTGGTGAATGATGATTCCCTTCTAGTTGTGTCTCATTTGCTTTATCCTGACATCCCTTGTGATTCTGTCACTGCTAATTTCCCTTGTGAAAACTCATTTCTAGATGTTTGTACTTCTGATCATTCACTAGACATGTCAAATGTCAGTCTATCATTACATTGCAGAGAGGACACATCTTCCTTTGAAAATTTGTCCAATCTATCATCTGTCATTTCTGAAAACACAAAGGGTGAACATCTTTGCTTCTCATCTACCCCTCTACCTGATTCATCAAATCATGAGGATGCCAACAAACATACTGAATTTTATGATCTTGGTTGTCGTGATCTCTCTACTTGCTCATTTGATCATGATGTTGATTCAACTGTTGTTAATCTATCCAAGACACTGATCTACAATGATCTATCTGTTAATGAAGTTGAAACGCTGCAGGTTGTCGAGGCACTTCATCATGAGCTAATGGTTATGCCAGGCCCTTGCTGTCCTAAGGTTGGTTTCACTTCTGGTCAAGAAATTGTTGAAACAATCAAGGCTCCTCATCACTCTCTTTTTTACATTGAAGATCAACCAAACACCTAGATTTTCTTCCTCCACTTGAACTACACGATCCTATCACTCCTACATTGGAGGAATCTTACACAACAAGAACACATGCACAACATAATTGGTCTACCTTTCTCACATTTTCTTGCTTGTCATAGTAAAGAGAATGTATACACTCTACATATACATGCAGTGTAGCACAACACCATGAAAAGTCCAGAGAGTTCATGTCATGCACTTTCATTCATTTTTTTTATGTGGTTACTTTTAATATCGGAGTGTGTTTGTCATCACTATTACATCTTTCTTATTTGCTGGTTTGACAACTATCTTGTTCATGAACCATGCCTTCACCAACATGGCTCAACCAATGCACCAGTGGTTACATTAGAAGTATCACTTCACGTGAGATGGCCCATGCACCATTAGCTTAGGAGTAGGAGTAGTGTTTACTTTCAGTCAATTTGCTTACATTCTTGTTTCCTTACTTGCTTTGTTGGTTTGCTTGTCTACTTCCTTGTTTTCTTACTCACTTTGCCTTCACTTCTACTTATACTTCTTCTTTTCTTTGTGGTTTGTTTGCTTGTTTGTTTGTAGGTTAGTTTCACATGAAACCATGTATGATTCTTGAAACAAGCTGGGTAAAGTACAAGAGGACTTCTACAAGTATCACCATTTCATTATTTTTTGTACGCTCTCTTATGTAATAACTTGTTGTCTTCATTCCATGATATATCAATGGAAAATGTATACTATTCGAAGTAAACCTTGGTGTAAAAACAACACTTGTGCACTGACTAGTATCACCTACTCTAGTTGGTTGTTTTTGGGTTAACCCTTGTTAGCCCAGTCAAGTAGAGTAAGGTGAGGGGGAAAACCTGAACAAGCATGTTAGTGGTATAATAAAATAATTCTCTATAGGAAAAACCTCTTCTTCTCTCAATAAGTCAAGATTCCTGTTCCACCTCTGAAATGAATACAGTTTATGCACAGTTATGAAGATGAAAAATGAAAAAATGAAAAAGTGAAAAAAGTTTGAAAAAAAAAATGAAAATGAATAAGGTAAAAGAAGAGAAGGACTTGCTATGTAGAGAGGTGATTCAAGTAACTCGATCGGGGTACTGACCAAGCTCGTTGGCAGTGGAGCCATACTTGTTTTCCTACGTGACTCCGTCAGGCTACTGTCTAGGCCTGCTAGCAGTGTAGCAACACCAGAGATGAAACTAAGACTCTGACAACTATACTGCTTGTGCTCCAATATACCCCTCAAGCCAAATGGAAACAACTATGTTTATTTGGCTTGGAATGTGTGTCAATCGACCAAGAGATTGGCAGATTCTACATCTTCAATCAAGCAATTGTGGAAGCTAAGATGAACTGAGAACTAAACAATACTTGTGAAGGTGTTAGACTTTCTTTACACAAACAAGGTCCATTCATAGAGCTGGATTTCTACGAGTGTGTCAAAAAGTTTTGTAGCGGCTACAACCACCCTCAAAAATTTTTCCTTAGCTTTGTTTTGGAGCCTCCCTACCAACCTTTCACAGTAGCATGTCCTACTTCATTAAGTACACAAGCTTCAGTGGTTTTCTTGCAGAATGTTAGCCTGTCCACTAGAGCTTGTTGCATTCCTCTCACAGGTTGTTCCTTTAAACTTGGTCCAACTACAGGCTTAGTAGCTCCCTCATGAAATTGTGAAATTCTAGAAGGAAACTAGCATTCCCTCTAGAAATTATGCAATTCTATCTGGCATCCTACTGGGCTCCTTAATTGTACAATTCTTCGAGTCAGGCTTCATCCATAAAATTGTGCAATTCCTCCTAGTAGGGATGCTCAGCCTAGGAATTGCACAATCCTAGGTAGCAATTAGTTGCTATGCCCAGAAATTGTGCAAATATCCTAGGCAGTCAGCCCATATCGCTTCCAGAAATGTGCATTCTCACCCAGCAGGTCAACAACCTTGTACATGTATAGTTGAGTTGACTAGTTCCCTCTCAGACTAAGAAAAAATGACTTTCATGCATGGGTTGCTTCTTCCTAGGTAACAAGCAAAGGCATTCCTTGATTCAGGGATCTACTTTTAGCAATTGGATGTTTCATGCAAGGATCATCTTCGAAACCTCCCACCAAGTGTTGCTCTTCCTAAATTTGTGGCATGCACGTCACATCTTTGATTTTATCAAAACTCATGAACCAGATGTGATAGATCTCATTCCTAACATCAATCCTACAACTTTGACATCCCACATGACATCTAGGAGCTGTCAACACATTAAACATAGTTGTTTTTGGGTAAGCCCACTTTCCATGTCTTGGGTTTCATTTTTGGCGCTTTGTGTGTTTTGCTTCATATGAATGTTGTCTGCTTGATTTCAATGAGCACTTTTTGTCATTTCAATACATACTATCTTGTACTAGCACTGTTTCATTTTTCGTTAACATCTCACTGTTGTCGCTTGCATGAAACTATTTTCACGAACGGTCACCGATTCAGCGAATCACCTCACCCACATGCATGTTGTTCTGTTTTCTAAATCTTTCACTCAATGGTTGCATGTACGATCATTCAATTATGCTTACACTCACTATCGCCATGCATTCACATTAAAATTCACCTTTTAGTTGCCCTTCGACAAGTCTAGGCAGCCTCGTCCCAGACTCTGCCTCACCAAGACAACATTGTACAAGCCTGAGAGGGAAGGCCTTATCTTCCTCTCAGGAAATGTGCATTTTTTCCCAGTGATTGTCCTTTAGTATTGCATTGTGTAATTTTGAGGAACAGTGACTGCTGGCCTAGAAAATTGTGTAATGCAGTCACTGAGACTACAACCATTGTAAGGTGAGATTTCAAATTGTGCAATTCTAGTAGTCAACAGCCAGACTGGAATATGCGTTGTGTAGTTCTAGTAGTTAGTTAGCCTCCTAGGATCCCCAACTATGCCTTGTGCAGCCTTGGCAGTCAATCTCCTAGTCTTCCAATGAAAATTTCACATCCTTCATGATTAGTCACATAGGTATCTTGCAAGTCAGTTCTCAAGTTCATTTTGGTTTTCTACTGATGGATTGCTTGCTATGAGTGTTTCCATTTCTCCAGGTATCGTAGCTATTCATCTGCCTCTCAGAAGTACAGGTACAATTGTTTCTAAGCGAACAGAGTCGAAGACAGCGTTCAGAGCACACTTGGGGATGCAGTTAATTAAGTGTCTATGGACTTTCCTACCCACAAATACATCATGTTTCTCATAGAAAAGGACATCAATATATTATGGAAAGAGCATCATAGTGAACAACATCATGAACAATAGCTGAAGACAACATACTGGATGCAACGAAGGCAAGAGGAAGGTAGAACAAAGTTGCAAGCTCAAGAAGATCCACTTGTGGTGGAAGAAACTTTAGAGACTCAAGCTATGAGGTGACGGTGTTACATGAAGATCACATGGAGCAAAGAATAAAATAGAGAAGGAGTTTGTTATGAAACTAGCTCATGAAAAGATAGAAAAGATAGATCAATAACTTAGAAACCAAACTCTTTGAGGGGGAAACCTCCCTTACATTACGCAAATGAATAATTCATGGATGATACAAATGAAAAAACCTCCTTTGTATATATAGGAGACTAAGGGGTCACAATATAACCAAAGACAACCTAACAATAATAATATAAGTGCACAAAAATAACAATAGTGCACTTCTATGGGGCACAATAATAACAATATGGGGACAATATGGGCACAACAATAATAATAAGGGGTAAATTAACAATAGTAATGGGGGAATAACTAGTATTATAGGGACCTAACATGCCCCTCTCCTTCAAAAAAGTGTTGTCCTCAATGCTTGAGTAGTTCTCAATGCTTCTGTATAAAATTCACACCCTCCCATGTGGAATCTTCAACGGGTAAGTTCTTCCACTTGATCAGATACTCTGAAATCGATCGATTTTGTAGTTGTCAAGTTCTTGTTTCTTTAACTGATTCAGGTCCCAATATGATTTTTTTCTTCCTCATCAAGTTATGGCAATATTTTTTGAACAGGGAGCTTGTCACCTATCACCTTCTTCAAGCATGATGCATGGAAAATTGGGTGCACTCAGGAAGTTGTAGGAAGCTCCAATTTGTATGCCATAGCACCTATCTTTTGCAACACCTTGTATGGACCATAATACTTTGGTGATAATTTATTATCCTTCTTAGCTTGCTTGAGGGACATTTGTTTATATTGTTGTAGCCATAGGAATACCCAATCACCTACATCAAAACTTCTTTTGTTGCGATGTTGAACTTCCTACCGTTTCATTCTATTCTACACCAAGGTGAGGTTATCCTTTAAGAGTTGGAGAACTTGTTGTTGATGCTCAATATGATCTTCCACTGCTTGAACCTTAGAATTGTCTCTTAAATATGATGTGATGGATGGTGGATGATATCCATAAAGTGCCATAGATGGGGTCATTTTTGTTGTAGTATGGAAGGAAGCATTATACCACCATTCAACCAAAGGCAACCATTTGACCCATTGTGTTTGTTTATCAGATACAAAGAAACGAAGATATCCTTTTTGATGAGAATTGTTTTTTTGGCATAAATCACATGATAATATATTTGTTGACACGTTTTGAACCAATGAGTGTGGTTCATCGTCACTTGTCCTGACGACGAACCACACTCGTTGGTTCAAAAAGTTTCAACAAATGTATTATCATGTGATTTATGTCGAAAAACGTTTTCTCATTAACTTGATATGGAACACAGAAGCCACAATTCAACAGTAGATATCCTTCCAAAGATTTGTTTACTATCTCAGTTTGACCATTATATTGAGGATGATAAGATGAACTATGAGCTAATAGAGTACCAAGACAAGAAAATAATTTTATCCAAAAAATTCCAGTGAAAGTGGGATCTTTGTCACTTACAATAATCTTTGGGTTTCCATGTAGCTTTTGAATTGTTTCCATAAATGCAGTAGAAATTGTACTTGCTTTAAATGGATGAGATAATAAACAAAAGTGTTCATACTTGGTAAGCTACCACCATGATAACACTCTTTTTTTTGGACTTGGGTAAACCTATGATAAAATCCATTGAAACCTCTTCCCAACATTGGCTTGGAATGGATAAAGGTTGTAATACACCTAGGGTCTTAATTGTTTCAATGTTATTTTTTTGGCAAACCAAACATTCCACTACAAACTTTTTATATCCAATTTAAGGCCATCTCAAAAAAATTCCTTCTTAACTTTGTGGTAAGTTTTTAGAAATCCAGAATGCCCTACTAAGGGAGAGTTGTGCAATTAACTAAGAATATTTTGTTTGAGTTGGGAATTCTTACATAGGTATAACCAATCCTTGTACCAAAATGAATAATTTTTCCAGCTAAATGTATCAGATGTACTAGGATCTTCTTGTAACTTTTGAATGAGTGCCCACACTTCTTCATAATTCTTCCAATCATCCCTTGCTTCATTTATCCAAGCTGACTGGATAATAGAAATGGCACAAAGAAATGTTTCCACATCCTCATCCTTTCTTAAGAGTGCATATGGCACAACATTTTGCTTCCCCTTTTTGTATATGATTTCAAAGTCATAACCTAACATCTTTGTGACCCATTTTTGCTGCTCTTCTGAAGATAATCTTTGTTCTAAAATGTATTTAATACTATCATGATCTGTTTTTAGCTTGAAGTGTCTTCCCATTAGGTAGGGTCATCATTTCTTAAGGTCATGTATTATTGCCAACATTTCCTTCTCATAAAGATCTTTGTGTAAATGCTTTCCTTTGATTTGATGACTTTTGAAAGTAATGGTTTTTTCTTCTTGCATTAAAACAACACCAATTCTGTTTCCTAGGGAATCACACTCCAAAATAAAGATTCTTGTGAAATCTATTGTAGCTAAGACTGGTGCTTGGCACATTGCCTCTTTAAGATGTTCAAAGGCCTTTGTTGCTTCTGGAGTCCATGGAAATGCATCTTTCTTCAATAATGTTGTTAGAGGTGTTGTTATTCTCCCATAATTCTTAACAAACTTGCGATAATACCCTATCAACCTGAGAAATCCTCGTAGATGCTTTATGGATGTGGGGATTTTCCATTCCTTAATGGTTTTATTTTTATAGGGTCTACCTTAACACCTTCATGAGATACAATATGACCTAGATATTCCACCTCTTGTACTCCAAAGAAACATTTGGAGCTTTTTACATATAATTGTTTTTCCTCCAATAGTTTGAGCACCCTGCCAACATGTTGAACATGATCCTTCCAAGACTTCATGTAGATTATTATATCATCAAAAGTACTAACAAAACTTTTCTAAGGGTTTGAAAATGAAATTCATCAAACCTTGAAATGTAGAAGGTGCATTGGTAAGGCCAGAAGGCATGATCGAAAATTCATAATGACCCTCATGAGTTCTAAATGTTGTTTTTGGAATGTCTTCAGTCTTCATTCTCATTTGATGATATCTTGAATGAAGATCCAACTTGGTGAAGTAAATTGATCCATGCAATTCATCTAATAATTCATCCATGACAGGAATGGGAAATTTATCTTTAATAGTGAGTGCGTTGAGCTCCTTATTATCTGGACACATGCGTCATGATCCATCCTTCTTGTGAACCAATACTATTGGAGTAGAGAAATAACATTGTCTAGGTTAAATTATACCAGCTTCTATCATTTTTGAAACCCTACATTCAATTTCACTCTTTTGGGCATAGGGATATCTGTAAGGCCTGATGTTTGGAGGAACACTTCCTAGAATCAAATGAATAGCGTGTGATGATCACGAATAGGTGGGAGGCCTTTCTGTGTCTCAGATACCTTGGAATGATTGTCCAAGAATTTTTGGAGATTTGGAGAAATAGATGATTTCAATGTGGGAACCTATAGTGAACATAATTTTGCAATTATGCCTCGTTGTTCTTTCTTTAGAAGCTTTTTCATTTTGTTAGAGATGATTATCCTTCCCAGTTTCCCTACGATACCCCTTAATTCAACTTCCTTTCCTTCTGAAGAAAATTTCATGAAAAGTTCTTGAAAATTAAAAGCTATTTTATTGAAGGATTGTAGCCATTAGACTCCTAGTACAACATCAACACCACCCATTAGAATGGAAAGCACTGGGCTATTCAATACATATTCTCCCATGGATAACTTGATATTATGGCACTTTCTTGAGCAAGTTATGGTTCCTCCACTTGCAACCATCACTTGACACTCTAGTGATGGATATAGGATGCAATTTAATTCCTTGGCTATCTTACAATGAATAAAATTATGGGTACTGCATGAATGAATCAACACTATTACCTTTTTCTTCTTGATATGCCTTTCTATCTTGATAGTTTCAGGAGTGGTAATTCCAGCCAATGCATTATAATATATGGTAGAATTCATTTCTTCTTTCTATAGGATTTGTTCCTGGTGTATATCCTCTTCTTTTGACATTTCTTATTCATTTTCTTCCTCCTCTTCACAATCTATGTAAAATAATTTCTTCTCAGCACACTTATGACCTTTAGTGTATTGGTTATCACAACTATAACAAAGTGCTTTTGTTCTTTTTTCTTCCAATTGTTGTGGTGTCAACCTTGTATGTTGTGGATGAATAGGGGAAACAACACTTCCATATTTATGATTTTGAGTGGTAGGTTTCCTTGTTGCCATAATTTTTCTTTCCTTTTTTTTTCCAACCTGAGTGCCTTCTTTAATGAATTAGGTTTACAAAGGTGAAACTCATGTTGTATGTTATCCTTTAAAGTCCCAATGAACACATCAATCCTATGTTCCTCTAAAATATATTTTACCCTTATCTTCAATTTTTGGAAGTCCTCAATGTGCTCCATCATTGAACCCTTTTGTTTGAGATTTATCAATTGGCTAAAAAAAGTGTTTCTTTTTGTATCCTTGTAATTTGCTATCATTTCATCTGTAAAAATAGCCCAAGTGACAATTTGTTTATGAGAGAAAAGCCATCGATACCATAAAAGCTCATTTGGTTCCAAATATAAAGTTGCAATGCGTACTTTTTGTGTGTTTTGGACATTATGAAGATAAAAAAATTCCTCTGTCTATAGTATCCATGTTGCGGGGTCCTTGCCATCAAACTTCCTCATATCGATCTTTGGAACATGATGGTCTTTGATCCAATGCTAGAGTCTATGCAATCATGATTAACATTTATTTTGTTCTCACCATGAGTTTCCTTTAGTACTCTTTCACCATTAGTAAGCATTTCTTGCAGAATGTTTGTCAAATCTTCCATCTTAGCTTCCATGCCTTTCTTTAAATCATCCATCTTAGCTTCCACGCCATCCGTATTAGCTTCCACGTCATTCATATTAGCTTCTAGGCCTTTCTTTAGACCATCCATCTTAGCTTCTACACCTTTCTTTAAACCATCCATCTCAGCTTCTATCACTTTTTGTGAGAATGAAATTTGTTACACTTGTTCTCATAATTTTGATATATCATGTTGCATTTCTTCCTCTTCTTCATGAGTCATGCTAGAGATTTCAGGTTTCTTACTAGGTGTTTCTATTTTCTTTCTTTAGGGAATTAATTACTGATAATAATGCTTCATTATGCCCTCTGAATTCCTTCAAACTAATTTTTCAAACCAAACTTATGCAAAAATTTTAAAAAAGCTACACACTATTTTTTACTTTGTAAGAGCTCAATATTGAACGACTGTAACTCTGTAATTTCGGATCTCCAAAGTCTGAAATTGCAACCTGCAATATCCCTCTGTGCCCTCTTTCTAATGCCACCAGTCTGATTGAAATTGGATTCTCCAAGAAATAGGTATGCCCCACCTCCAAAGATGTCCTGCGTATATACTTGTTCAGTGGAGCGAGCTTGTACGAAGTTCCATGTGTTAGTGTTTTGATCTATGGACCTAAAAACAATACACATAAAATTAAAGCCCATCCTCTTTATGTATCTTCTTACAAATTTCAATTTGATTCTTAGAGAGAAAGTTACGATGATTTTCCCAAGGTCACCTGTTTAGAATGTAATTTGTGAGTCTGCAAAAGCCCTAACTTCCTCATACTATATCTTTGACAATATAGTGGGACAAGATCTGAAATTCAAACCCGAGCTTCACCAAGGTTTCGTCTCAAATGGGTTTTAATTTTAGACTCTGAACCTTCATAGAAACACATTAAAGTAAAACTTCAACGATGGCCACTTTGAGATGAAATTCTAGAGCTTACAAAAACCCTAATTTCCTCAGATTATAGCTCTAAAACTATACTTTGAAAAGATCTAGCATTCATACCCAAGGTTCAGACTAATTTCTTGTCAAATGGATTTTTTTTTAGCTTCTAAAACTTTGTAGTGAAAAAATTATAACAAGAATGAAACGATGACCTGTTTGGAGCAACGAAACCCTAGAATCCAAAGCTTTCATACAAAATGTTATGAAACTAGCTCACAAAAAGATAGAAAATATAGATCAATGACTTAGAAACCAGCCTTTTCGAGGGGGAAACCTCCTTTACATTACACAAGTGAACAATTCTTGGATGATAAAAATGACAAAACCTCCTTTCTATATATAGGAGTATCAGGGATCACAATATAACCAAAGTCGACCTAATAATGATAATATAAGGGCACAAAACTAACAATAGTGAGCTTCTATGGGGCACAATAATAACCATATGGGGACAATAGGGGCACAACAATAACAATAAGGGATACACTGACAATAGTAATGCGGGAATCAATAGTATTATAGGGACCTAATAGAGTTGCATATACTCAAGAGGCAACTCAAGGAAGAATAGGAGATGCATAAACAAGAGAATGAGCTACAACAAGAATAGATACAAGAGTAGGTAGAGCATGCACTCACAAATGAAACTACACCTGTACAAGTTAAAGATCCATCCTAGCAGTTGGCACGAAGTAGACATGGTGAGTAGCATTATTAATTACATGCAAAGGAATTTAGTAGCATGCATGTCATCGTGTGCACGCATGCGATCCCACCCATTCAACACACTCACCAAGGCAAAGATGAGAAGAATGTCCAACTAGAGCTCAACATGTAGTTGAAAATTGATGTGCATGACCACTAGCACACACTAGAAGGTCAACACGGATATTATGCATCAGTGTGTTTTCAGTTCGGCCGCACCTAAGAAGACCATGCACATGTTAGCAGACGAGTTGGATGGAGGAGACACACCAGTGCACCCGATGCAACGAAGGAAAGACTTCACTTTAGCAAGATGTCACGATGGAGCACATGCACACCATAACGGATGACCAAGCTTGGCATTCGATCACCACATTCACCATCGCAAGCATGTCAAAGAGTTGGGCTAACCACAACGGACTGAGTGTTAGTGATGTCTTGCATGGCTTTCTCAAGCCATTTTGTCTCACATGGGCACATGTGCATTGTAATGTAACGTCTTGTCGAGTGGAAGTTCAAGTGTCGATAGTTGGATGTAACAACCATAGAGTAGATGACAAGTCATGAGGGTAGATGAACTGTCACAAAGGGGAATGCCAACAACAATGTACACTTTGAAACGAGAACTGATACTGTTACCCATTTCCTAGAGATAGCAAAAAATTGAGCCAATTTTGAAAAAGGGCGATGTAGAACACACATATTTTTTTTAGAGCATAGATTTTGGCACCTTAAATAACTGATACAATTACCCATTTTTGAAAAGTGGTGATGCAAAATACACTTCTCTTTTTTCAGAGCATATTTTTGACACTTCAAAGTTTGTATCAAATATAAATATGTAATTTTAAATGTTAGTGATTTTCATGCTGATTTTGAAACGTGTTGATGCAATGTGTTGATGCAGCATACCTTTTTTCTAGAGGAATTATTTTTCACACTTCAAAATTTATTATGTCCAATTTTTTTTGAAATTATGATTTTTTAATGAATTTTCAAGTTGTTTTTTTTTTAAATTTTGATTACTTAAAAAAAACAAGTTTATAAAAATATATATAAAAAGACAAAAAAAATATGTAAAAATAATAAATAAAACAAATAAATTATTTAAAAAAAAAATTATCTCATAAACCATAAAAAATTTTTGCCAAAAAAAAACTAAATTAAAAAAATTATATAAAATTAAGTTAAAATAGAAAAATTGAAAAAAACATTAACAAAATTAAAAGAAAAAATATTTTATCCCCATTGTCACCCATGCTGGCATGACTATAGGCGGAGGGCCTGCATGTAGAGTCTCTGCCCAGGGCCACGCCACCAAGGGCAGCAGGCGAGCAGAGAGGTGATAGTAGGAATCACCTCTCTACCTGCCTGCCGTCCTTGGTGGCGCGGCCCTGGAATCACCTCTCTGATCGCTTGCCACCCTTGGTGGCGCGGCCCTGGAATCACCTCTCTTCTCTCCTGCCACCCTTGGTGGCGCGGCCCTGGGCCGAGGCTCTGCATGCAAGTCCTCTGCCCATAGTCACGCCACAATGGGTAGTCGGGCAGGTGGAGAGGCGATTCTACGAATCACCTCTCCACCACCCATGGTGGTGCAACACTGTGCAGAGGGTCTTCATGCGGACCCTCCACCCAGGGTCCCGCCATAACGG
>APFE030856551.1:239698-258691 GCA_000404065.3 Pinus taeda
CTGAGTGATAACATAATGGCGACTCCACTGGGGAACTCCTCAGATAAATTCATTAAACCAGTCTGCAGCTCTACAGAGGAAGAAACCGACTTGTGAAAGTCCCGGTCGACCTGTGTTGTTGCGATTTTTAGAAAAATCCCCAAAAATATATTAGAAGCTGGCTCCTAAGGAACAAACGCATAATACATGATCAAATCTGGATCCAAACAACCCACCTGTTGTTGAAAATCCAAATTTAATTCCTAAGATCGTCAGAAAACAAAAGCAAAAAGAATACCAAACTGCTGCTAGTCTTGAAATAGTTCAGCCAACCACTGTACCAACCCCTTTCAAAGTTTTATTCCGGTCAACTCTGAGTTCCCCTGGCTCATCACCCCCTTCTCCAAGTAGCTCCTCTACACCTCTGTCTCATATTCCTACTACAACTACTACTCCTTCTACCCCGGTTATTCCTGTGATCCCCGCTGCTTTAGGTGCTCCGCTTATTCCCGTCATCATGGCTAGATATGTGCCATTACAATTTCCTGCTAATCCCGGGGCTATGCCTCAGGACTACCAATCGAAAATCACTTATTTTGATGGCACAACCTCTTGCACCGCCCTACAGCATACAAAGAAAATGCAGGATTATTTCGAGAGTTATGAGAATGATGATGAGAGTGTAAGAATGAAGATTTTTATCCAAAGTTTGACGGGTGATGTCAGAACTTGGTTTAGGGCACTTCCACCCAATTCTATAGTAAACCCAGAAGCCTTATACCAGACCTTCGTTAAAAGATGGGAGAAAAAGAATCACCCCCTGCACATACTGTCCGAGTATGATACTATCAAGAGCGGACCTGGGGAAGCTGTTCTGGATTACTGTGCCAGATTTAACAATGTTTACAATGCAATACCACCAAATTTAAGACCTCCACCTGACCTCGCATTATACAAATTCCCGGATGGCTTCGATGCCAAGATGGCATATCAGTTAAGGGAAAGAGATCCTCAAAGCCTCGCGGAAATGCAAGACGCTGCAGTGAGCGTGGAAGCAAATCTAATCACTAAAAGAAACAGAACCAGAACTGAGAGAAGAACCACTTTCAAAGAAGAGCCTTCCTCCTTCGAGCAGAAGCTAGATGCAGTCGTCAGTGGCATGCACAGGCTGGGAGACAGATTAGACAATGTTGAGAGGAAAACTTCATGGGAGGGTCAACAGCCCAATGCCACAAGGAACCCAAACTTCAGAAAAACCCAAAACTCAAACGTAGGAAGGGCCAGTCCGGACCACGATATTAGCCCTCCTTTTCAAGAAAACTATGCAGAGGCATCTACATCCACTGAGCCCACAGATGGGATGCATATGAACCTAATAGATTCAGAAAACGAACAGAAAATCTTCCTCACAGAAGAAAACCAACCATACCTTGATACAGAACAATTCCGCACCAAATCGGAAGAGTCCTTTGACTTTAAACAAGGATATGACACTGCTATATATGAGGTACACAAGAAATACAAATTAAGAACAAGGACTGTTGATGTTCCCCCACCTAGCAGAACAAAAGATAGCAAACAACTCAACAAAACTAAAGGGAGGATCACCAACAATCAACCAGCTGACAGCTCTGTCCCAAACCCCCATCAGGTTACCGTGGAGGATGTAACAGAGACATACTCTCCTATTGATCACCCTGTGTTCCCCTCCCACCCAAGAGAAAATATGAATAGCATCCCCGAACATCTTCCCAAAACAGAGACACCACAAACGGACATACACCATGATACTAACATTCCAAAAGAGAACATAGAAAGTATGCCTGAAAAGGAGAAATTCACCACGGTCAACGCCAAGAACTCAATGGAAAAACCATTTAGTTCAGAAGCAGAGATTGGAAAACTCAAGATTTCCATTCCCCTCTCAGAACTGGCTAAGCATGACGTATATAGACAACAAATTCAAAAGTCGCTTCAATTTCCAGAAGTTAGGGATGATGTAAACGTTTTAGATGATACCCCTGAACTGGTGTTTGAACCAGAAGTTGATGGAAAAACAACATACGGACCTGTCCCACCTTCTATGTTAGCCTGCACATACATGACAAAATACTGCATAATGCTATGTTCGACTCAGGTGCCTCACATAACCTTATGCCCAAATCTATAATGGAAAAGTTGAACCTCGATGTCACAAGGCCATACAAAGATCTGTATTCTTTTGATTCAAGTCAGGTCAAATGTTTAGGCTTGATCAAAGACCTTTATGTCTCCCTAGTCCAATTCCCCAACAAGACAATTTTAATGGACGTAGTAGTTGCTGACATTCCCACAAAGTATGGTATGCTGCTATCCAGATCATGGGGAGCAAAATTGCAAGGATTTCTTCAACTCGACCTCTCTTATGCCACTATATCTATCTTTGGGCAACCAAAGAGACTTTATAGAGAAACATTAATGAAGTATGTGGTAAGCAGTGAGGAAAAACCCCAAAATTTTCCAATATACTCAATCCATTCTGATATGGATTCTTTTATTTTATTTAATGATAACACCAGCCCTCCAACCGATGATAAGCCATTATCTTTGGAGCAAGGAATGAGCATAAATGAGGAATCGGTTGCCAATACCCATGAAATTATCTCAATAGCTAAGGAAACCAACAAGCAGCAAGAAGAAAATCTCGAAACAGAAGTTACCAGTCCACCCATTCCCCAAACAACTGAAATTCTTAATACAAACCTCGAACGAGAAACCACATGGTATTTGGAGTTTGATGGTTCAGTTAACAAGTTAGGAGCAGGGGCTAGAGTGTGGATTTACAATACTCACGAGAATCGCGTACAAGGCCATGCCTATAGACTCAATTTCAGATGTACAAACAATATGGCGGAGTATGAAGCTCTTCTCTTAGGCCTCAAGTTGCTCAAAACCCTGGGAGCTACTACCATCTCCATCCTAGGTGATTCGGACTTAATCATACAACAGATAAAAGGTAACTTTGTTGCTAATGATAGTAGAATGAGAGCTTACAGAGCCGCTGCTAGCGAATTGCTTAGCGCCTTCAGAGAATTTGAGCTGGCCAAAATTTCACGAGACCATAATATTCATGCCCATAGCCTAGCCACCTTCACTAGCACATGTAAGCTTCCCTTTGAACCATATCATCATTTCACTGCTGAAATAAAACACAGACCTTCGGTCCCTAACAATGTCAAGGATTGGCAGGTATTCCAAGACGATGCCCAGATTAACAATTTTTTGACTCTTGAGGGCGAATTCTCCAACACAAACATTGACATGGATGCGATAGCCGAATCACAACAGTTAGCAGAAGAAAAATGCCTGACTCTAATAGCTACAACAGCTAAACAAATCCTAAGCCCAACTATTTTTGACAGTACAAACATAGGGCAGCTGAAACAAATTTGTTCACAGAAGACAACCAAGATAAAGGATGAGTTTATTGATCTGAAAGGAAATGTTCTACCCGCCGGCCTTACTCCATTGGAAGACATGTTTGATGACAATGATGTGGCCAAAAAACCAAATATGGAACCTTTGAATGCTGCCATAGAAGAACACAACATAGGAACAACAGAACACCCCAAAATGATTAAATTATCCAAAAATCGGCCTCCTGACCAAAAACCGAAATATGTGGATTTGTTCAAATAATTCCAAGATGTATTTGCCTGGAGTTATGAGGACTTAAATTCCTATGACACTTCAGTAATCCAACATACCATACCCCTAAAACCAAATCAAAAACCGTTCAAACAAAAACTCAGAAGAATCAACCCCCATGCTTCTTCCTTTGATTGAAAAAGAAATAAAGAGAATGTTTGAAGCAGGTATCATTGCGCCCATTAGATTCTCTGAATGGGTGTCTAACTTAGTTCCCACCAGAAAGAAAATAGGAGAGATAAGATTGTGTGTAGACTTGAGAAATTTAAACCAGGTCTCTCTAAAAGACCACTACCCGTTGCCCAAAATGGATCATATCTTGCAAAGAGTAGTGGGTTCCTCTATAATTTCTTTACTAGATGGATTTTCAGGATTTAACCAAATCCTGGTTCACCCAGATGACCAGGACAAAACAGCTTTTACCACACCCTGGGGAACATTCAAGTATGTTAAAATGCCTTTTGGGCTAAAAAACGTCGGTGCTACCTTTCAAAGGGCAATGGATATTGCATTTTCTAAGGAAATACATGATTTCCTCATAGTATACCTTGATGACCTGACCCCATTTTCCAAATCCGATCAAGAGCACCTTAAGCATTTAAGGCAAATTTTCATGACATGTAGGAAATACAGAATTTCCTTGAACCCTAAGAAGTTCCTGTTTGCCCTGGAGGAAGGCAAGCTTTTAGGGCATATAATACCAAAAGATGGGATCAGAATTGACCCAGAAAGAATTCAAGCTATCCTCCAAATCCCTTACCCAAGAAACATAAAAGGATTGCAATCATTCCTCGGAAAGATCAACTTCCTGAGGAGATTTATCCCAAATCTAGCCGAGCTAATAAGGCTATTAAGCGACATGCTAAAAAAGGACGCCAAATTAAGATGGTCTCTTGAAGCCAGGCAGGCTTTTGAGAGTATAAAAACTGCCCTAACCCAAACACCCGTCCTTACCAGTCCTCAATTCGACAGCGATTTTATCATATTTTCCTTTGCATATGAACACACTATAGCTGTTGTCCTTCTGCAGAAAGATGATGAGGGCAACTAGAAGCCAATTTCTTTCTTCAACCGAGCTTTGAGAAATGCACCCTTGAAATTTCAGATTATGGAGAAGCAAGCCTACGCCCTGGTCAAAGCCATCAAAGATTTCAGAATTTACATCCTATACTCCCATGTGATTGCCTATGGCCCTAATGCTGTTGTAAAAGATATACTAACCCAAGAGGGACTAGAAGGCAAAAGAGGCAAGTGGATTGTCAGCATCCTTGAATACAACATTGAGATAAATCCCACCAAGCTCATAAAAGGACAAGGATTAGCCAAGCTAATGTCCGAAACAAACTTCCAAGCATTAGACATTAATCAACTGGATGATGAACCAGAGCTGGCGACTCCACAGATCAGTGAAACCTTCATGCAATCCCCTTTGTATGCTGATATTTGCTTTGTATTGTTAAACCAGTGTGCTCCCCCAGGATTGTTTAGAACCAAGAAAAGATTTTTAAGGATGAAATCATCAAACTTCTGTGTCATAGATGGTGCTTTGTTTTGGAATAATCATGAAGGTATTTTGCTTAAATGTTTAACTATAGATGAAACTAACAACATCATGAAAGAATTTCATGTAGGGGACTGTGGAGGACACTTATATTTGAAGTCCACGGCAGACAAGATCTTACGGGCTAGTTATTACTGGCCCTCCTTATTTGTAGATGTAAAGAAGTTTATTGCCTCATGCCACAAATGCCAAATCTTTGAAGGAAAAAGAAAGTTACTGCCCTTGCCCCTTAGGCCCATTTCAACCGAGAAACCTTTTCAACAATGGGGTCTTGACTTCATTGGAGAAATCCATCCCTCTTCCTCAGGCCAACACAAATGGATTTTAATAGCCACTGACTATTTCACCAAGTGGATTGAAGCCATCCCATGTAGGCAAGCCAATGACTCCACCATTATCCAATTCGTTGAGAGCAATATCCTTTCTAGATTCGGTTGCCCTGAGAAAATTATTACTGACAACGCCGCTACTTTCAAGTCCAAAAACATCATCAACTTTTGCCATAAATACCATATTACCTTAGGTCACTCCACAACTTATTACCCGCAAGGTAATGGCTTGGCCGAGTCTTCCAACAAAAGCCTCATCAATATCATAAAGAAACTGCTGGAAGAAAACAAAAAGAACTGACACAAAAATCTCACAAATGCTCTATGGGCAGACAAACTTTCCACCAAAAAATCCATCGGGATGAACCCTATAAACTTGTGTATGGCATGGAAGCCAAGTTCCCTTCATCTCTAGGCATACCTACTATCAAATCGTTGCAAGAAATTCAAGCTGAACCAAATGATATGCAGAGAAGAGTCAATCAGACCATTCACCTTCAGTAAACCAGAGAACAAGTTTTCAATAGAGCTCAGATACTGCAAGAAAAACTCAAGAAAATGTTTGATAAGAAGACCAAAGCAGAGGATTTTTGGGTAGGCAACAAAGTTCTAAGATGGGATTCGCGAAGAGAAGACAAGGGCAAACACGCAAAATTCGATTTTCTGTGAAAAGGTCCATACATTATCAGCATTGTGCAAGGCAATAACACCTATTTTCTCAAATCTCCAGATGGCAGCACAGCTGAAGAAGGCCTGGTCAATGGCCGGATGTTGAAGCACTACAAGGACACTCTTGCTTGAAACAGCAGATGGGGGTTGATTTGTACATACATGTATATATCAGTATTTTGATTTTGTAAGAATCCATAATGCTGGAGCACACAGAAGAAAGCAGGCGCTTTACAGTTTAACAGCAGCACAAGTGAGAGAAATGAGCTGTTACCAAGTCTAAAAGTTCAAATCAATCCTACAATCAGGAAGAAGACATTTTTGCAAAAAACAACAACAATTAAAGACTAAGGCATTCTGACCTGCTGTTCTTGGCTTCTCACAAGGAGAAACCATCCCCAAGTGGAGCCACTGTTAGCCTCCTGCTGCAACAGGTTACTCATATTTCATGATTGACATTTTTACAGGCCAAATATGTCATACTTTGCATGCTGCAATGTTCCATATTTTCTTAACAGCCTCCAAGTGAAGAAGGCTACTCAGAATTCATTTAATTTCCTTCCAAATTTTGAGAAGTTATCCCGGTATCACCAATTTTCAGTTAAAGGGAGGTCCAAACAGCTTAATCTTGGTCTCTCTAGGTTTAAATTTCCTGTTTTAGAATATAGAGAATGTAAATATGTCCAAATAGCTTAACCTTGGCAGATTCTTAGATAGGTAGAGAAACAAAGGAGCCCAACAGTTTAATCTGGGCCCTCGGATGAAATAAGGGTAGTCTGTAGATAGGAAAGCATGAAAAGAAAAGTGGAATGATGGGTTTGCAAGTCTAAGTGCACCCAAATCAAAAGAAGAAAAAATGTTAGGTAAGTAGGTTGGGTAGGTAGTTTCGAGGTTGCTGAATCCTAATTGCTGATCAGTTCCAGATTTCCAGGCGTCATATTTACTCAGGACACAATCGGCAGGCATTTCTGTGCGAGAAACTCAAAAGCAGGTATAACTAACTCCCCTTCTCCACTTTCCCCCAATCATTAACTAACTCCCCTAAAAGAGGCCAAGATCTGCTTGATACCTCTTAAGTTTCATCATTTTCATAGCAGTTGCTTGGGTAAATATCTGCTTTACTCAAAGATGTTCCATACTCTCTCTGAAAGAATGGTTTTATCCCCTTGTAACACCCTAAGGTCTCCTGAACTTAGCACTTTCTTACCATCTCCATATTAACTACTAACATTATTAATTAGCTCCCTATATTTTCCCCATCCCCCTACTAATATTATGTAAATCATCCCCTATGTAAATATCCCTCCCCCTGGTTGAAAAATAACCATAAGTACCCCCAGGAATTGCTCAATTTACCTGAAACTTAGCAAGAACCCTCATGCCGCCCCTTCAAACCATCTTTCAAATACAATGGACTCCTTCCAGAGTATAAAATCCTTTTGAGGTGATCGGACCCCTTCCGAAGCCTCAAACGCCTTTCGCACCCACTTACTTACTCCTTCCAATCACAACAAACCCCTTGCTGACTTCCTTAACACTCCGTAGACCCTTGAAAGCTAGATCGCATCGCAAGATCATAGTTTCCTCTCCATGCAAGTTTTGACCCATCCATCGCCACCCGACGCGATATCGCGATATCGACGCTCGACGGTCGCAAGCACCAAATGTCCATTTGAACCACCCTTTCGTTCCCCGCCGATGCAATATTGTGATCGCATCGGAAAAAGTTCATCGCATCGCCTTCAATATCAGCACCCCTCCATGTCACTTCTATACTAGGGACCCACCGCAGGCTGACGTCATCTGCCGTACATGCTGACGTCAGCAGCCAGAAATCCGAAAATTCACGCAGGAAGAGAAATCGCACTTCAGAGCTCCAGAACAAGAAACAGAGGCAGTTTTAGATGCGCGATTAGTGCGAAGTACTAATCACGCATCACTATAGGAAATAGGCCGTTTCGAGGAATCTTTGGGGAATCTTTTGATTCCTTGGCCCGTTCTGTGTCGAAAATCCCGAAAATCGCCCGATCATGCCAAATTGATATGGTTTAAAGACAACAAAATATCGATGACAGAGTTTAACGTGTATCAGATCAAATCATCAGGTGTCAAGCATGTCAAAGAGTATCAGTAGGCGGCGAAAGCCATCAATGTAGCGGCAAAGAGTATCAGTTAAAATCTTGAGCAGCGGCCCGAAGCAGGAGAACATTTAATACCTTCCAGCATAGTCAAAGAAAGAGGGCGAAGCTACTCAAAGCCCTCAAATCATAATCATTGCACATTTAACTTACACCAGAGTAGAACTACAGATCCCAAAGCACAATCATTCCAGCAGCACCGCATCAAGCCTCCAAGGGCCACATTGTGGTCTTACTGATTCAGCTGCCTCTAGCGCAGCCAAAAAGATTTACCTGCATTTAATTCCAACAACACTTAGATTTTTAAAGAGCCTTTTAGCAGACCTGTTTAGGTCAATTGTAATGAATGTATTTCCAATATTTTTCTTATAAATACCACCCTGAACAATGTAGTGAGGGGTTGGTTGGTTGGTAGTAAGTTGGTTAGTTTGCTTCCCAGCATTGTCTCCGAGCAGAGACCCGCATTGTAACTGTCATATTTTCTATAATCAAAGATTGTTCAAAGCATGGATTGCGAAACTACTTGATGTGTTCAATTGGTCAAGGAATGATTACGGAATTCCTGTGCTTCTACATGATTCAATAAGTGTTTCTCTCCTCTGTTAATTTTCATGTTTTTACCACCGTTCCGCTTTCTAAGTTGCAGGAAAAAAGAATATCTTAAGATTTGTTTCACTACACCTTAAGTTCAATTTCTGCACTTTCTATGTTTTCATCAAAAAGAGCTATGAGCATGTATACTTAAATGATCTTGTTTACGCTGTTTCTTTCATATATGAATGAATGTTTAGGAATTCTTAACTTCTCCTAGATCCCCATTCATCCATTTCTCCTCTCTTTCAACATTATGAAATGATTCTCCTTTGCCTTTCATCCCTGATTTTCATTCCATCCTTTCAGTAGATTGATAATTGTATCCTGTGTGGCTATCCCGCTCCATAATCCCCTTGTGACCAAGAAAATGCAATAGCAAGCCTCAATCCATGACTCCACGCCCAATGGTTCGAAACTTATCACATCTTACCTTGCCTCTTTGCTTGAGAATCCTACCTTCCATCCAATCACAAACAAAACACCCTTGAGCCAAAAACTAGCCTAAAATCATCAACAAAAGTTGAATCATTAAAGAGAGAGCCCTCTCTGATTGCAGGTAGGCTAGAACCTGCAATCCAAATATTGGTTTGTGGTTACCTCGGTCGTATCCCTATAAGGAGCCTAGGGACAACCTGAGTGATAACACCAGTGAACTTGGATAGTACCCTAATGGAGTTGCTTGCTTCACCCCCTTGCGCGGGAAGCCTTTCCATTATTTTCATTGTTTATTTAATTAATTTTATTTTATTTGTAGAACTCTGCATCGACACTTTTTTATTTCATGGGGTCTATGAGGGATCTTGACTTATTGAGAGGAGAAGAGGTTTTCCCTTTAGATAAGGATATTTATACACCTCTCTAATACAACCCACTTATTTAATTTTCCTGCCCTCCTTACTCTAATTTCCTTAGTTGACAAGATAAAACTAATCAGACATATGAAAATGATTATAGAATAGCTTACTAGTTATAGATTCAAGCATGGTAACTCCAACAGGGATTTCTCCAAGAAAGAATGTATTTTTATCTAGGTATCATTGACTAAAATATAGAACTCATTAACTAGAGAGATGGATAGCTCATTTTCTGGGCTAAATGATACATTATAGGCTTATGATAGGTGCATTACGTAGTCTCAATAAGCAAGGAGTGAACTAGAGGTTTAAGACTGCACAATGTGTAGTCTCAAATAGGCAAGCTAGGGAAAGGGACTACACATTACAAAATCTCGGGGGTTAGGGCTAAGGCTTGAGGTCTAGATATACGCAATGCATAGTTGTACAATCCAATGACTACACCGCGCATAGTCTTAGAGGCCAAGCATGAATATTGAGTCTTGAGGATGTGAATTGTGAAGTTATGAGAGGAAATTGTTGGCCATGATTGCATAGATATTCCTTGGAAGGAGAGCGAAAAGTATTAGATCTAAGTATTTGGGTAGGAAGGTATTTATATCAGTTTGAGGGGTAGCTATATTAGATAAAACTAAGTGTTGGGAAAAATGATGCAAAAAGAAAAGCAAACATGTACATAGTGACCCAACAGCGATGACTGCTGGTAGGAAAAAAAATAAAGGAGTTGATATGACACTAGTAAAATGTGAAGGAAAGACTGACAAAACACTTGTACATGATAATAATAGTTAAAAATCCAGCTATTATGAAAAGAAACAGGAAAAAAAATTACTCATAGAAGTAAAAGAGACAAAAGCAACAAAAAAAGTTACAAAAAGCAACAGATGCAAAACGTACCCAAAAAAGCATCGAACCCTCAGTTGAAAGATCCTTAATCCTGTTGGGAAGAATATATATCCAAGATATAAAGTGAAAATGATATTTATAGGCATCTATTATATAGGTATAATTGGGTTATGGTTTATGACGCACATGCCTAAGATCAACGAAAAAGAGATACTTCTCTTAAGGTCAAAATTAGCAACTTTGTGCCACATGTCAGACATTAATTATGTTGTCCCTATTTTCAAGGGATGGAAACTCGAATTTATCCATGAAACTTCCTATTGACACTCGTAGAAAGGATTGTGTAATTCCTCACAATAAGGGTTTGTGTAGTTCAGGCCTCAGTGAATTGCACACTTTCTAGTTGAAGGAATAAGCTTAGTGTAGTTTTTGTGCTCAAGAGTTCCTTGTCTTCAAGGATTGTGCAGTTCTTATCCTCAAGTCCTAACGTAGCTTCCAAATATAGTGGATTAGGTAGTTCCAAGAGGGAAGACTAAAAATATGTGCAAGATCAGGGTAGGAGATGTCAATATGTGCAAGATCAGGGTAGGAGATGTCTTTTGAGAGAAAACGCTAAGTTAAGATCGAATCATGTCAATCACAAGTATTGCATGAAAATATAAGTCTTCAAAATTAGACAGAATACTTAATGATAGTGAAAAATGGTTCCTTATCGATAGCAGGTAGGCCTTAAAATGAAGGCACGGGAAAAATTTTGAAGTTTCGTTGTAGCAACTAGAACAACTTCATCATAAACTATGCTTTGAAACCATTTCCATAAGTAGGGGTATGTAACCACGAAGGTTTCATATTTCTATGACACTGAAGAATCTGGGTTGGGTCTTAATATATCGAACACAAATAGACTTAAATGCCAAAATTATTTTACTTTGAACAACAAAAAATAATACAAGTGAATCAACTCTTACACAAGGCACAATATTTTCAACTCAACTTGATTATATTAACAACTTTTATTACAACAATATAGGGCTCCCTTACTAGGGATTATGGCTGTTTATAATCAACATTATATAAGACAACTAGGGAGGTATCAATAACAACTATCATAACCAATATGCCCTGAAAAAATTACAATTAACCTACTTGTTGATGTAGCATGCTCCTCAACTCCTTTCCATCCATGTACCCTAAACACATATGGTGATTCTTTCCTTCTCTTCTGAGTCTCCTCAATTTTCCTCTATCAGGAAATATAGATCATTTATGTAGCTAAATATAAGCTCAAAAAACTATGGACTCTAGTTTCTTCATTTGTCCTCTAAGTTCTGCATCACTTCGGGTCTTGACTTTTCCCACTACTTTCTCCACTGTTGCTCCACAAAATACAATTCTTAGGGCTATGGAGGCTACCCACATTCCTATGAACAATAACTTTGCAACACAGTGAACTAGGGTTGATCAATAACCCCTCTTAACTGAACTTTAATCCTTCAAATATTGGATCCTTACGCTTCAAAACTTCTACCCTTCTAGTAGTCTTGTAGTCCTGCACAAATCTTGCACTTTAGGGAACAATAGTAAAACTTCTAATAGCCCTCCAATATTTACTTAGGCTTCCAAAAAATTTGTCCCAAACATGAAGCATCAACCTAGCAACAACATCACACATGGAAGGAGAAACACCATACCTGATATTTCAAAAAATTTCCCAATTATATAGACCTATGCATGCACTAATGACTACAATTTACGACATCTATTTAGGGCTACCCATATTAGCTTTTATAGCCTTCCTAGTTAGCCTTGAATTCCTCCCAGAACCTTTTCCCTTCCTCACCTCACAACACTTGTTCTAATATTTCCCTTTGTGCTCACTCAACCCTACTTGTACCAACCTTTTATGCATTATAACCCTCCCACAATTGAGTTATGGGAGCTTGTCCCCCTCACCAAGGTGCACAAAACCCTGCAACATATTCTTGAGAGAATTAAGACTCCCAACCTTGCATAATTTTTTCCTGGTATTTTTCCTCTAGCCCTTAGACTCAACTCATCCTAGTCTTCTCACAAGAGAGACACCAAAATAGACTTCTCAACATCAGCAAGACTCCTTGAGTTTGTGGCTAATCAGACCTCCTTCTACTTTGATGTGTTTCTCTTGTGATATGAGTATATCAAAGGGATAACGTCTCATATTTGTATTCTTCTCTTGGGAGCAACAACTAGCCTTTATTGGTCACCTCTGCAAGCCTATCTGACTTGTAATTCATGTCACAAGCCCACCTCACATAAATAAAAATTATTCTTTCTCATTTGATGAAAAATTTCATAGCTTCCTTATTAGTCCCTTTCTCCATTCACAGTGTCAGGAATTAACCATGGTCAAACATCTAAAATCATGCTTGGTTTTGTTCCCACAATTTTCGGTCGAAAACCCATTCCCTGGGTACTCTTCCCATACATAGATTTTGTAGTGCCAACTCACACAAGCCCAGTACCCAGGGCTATGGATTACATCCAAAGCTACAAAACGCAACACTCTCTCTTAATGAGGGAGGTACTTCAACCAATAGGAAATATTTTATCGTCAACATAATTGTTGGCGACACTAGCCCAATTATTGGTGCTCACCACTCCAACATACCTTGAGGAATGAAAAATTCTCATCTAGGTAATGTCTCTTCCATGAGAATCCTCATACTTCATCTTCTCGTAAATTTATTTCATGCCATCTCGTAGTTCCTTCTTTCAAATTGTAGAAGCACCCTTACTCCCTATTGACCACACAATCTTACAGGGATGCACGTTTCCAACTGAAAATACATACACCCACTAGAACTTTTCTCCCTCTCATCCTCTCAAACCTACAACTTATCCTGCTTCTCATTATGTATACATATTCCCATCAACCTGTATAGACCATGCTCCCTAAATCCAATGACCACTCTAGAAGAGTTAGAGACTTGTTGATGATGTTGTACCCACCAACATTCAAGTGATCTCCTCGGTATGAAGTCCCAACAAGACCTCACATCATTAGGTGTAGGAGTCCCATCTGGTACGATGGACTGGTTTCCATTATATTAAAGATATTCCTTAGCTCTTCCTTGTAAGGAGAGGAGAGTGATATACTTGGTCTCAAAAAAGTGAGGTACGTGTGACTAGTGAGTGCTTAGTGTAACTTGTGTCTAAGCTCCTTAACTGTAGAGGGGGAGGGTGAAAGTGATTCTTTGGTCGGGAGGGAGTAGTCCCAACTTAGGTACAGATGCACAAAACACAATAGGATCTACATAGCCTTTGGTGGAGTAGTCCATACGGATGTGGGAGTCAGAAACACTAAGGTAAATGAAGAGCACATAAAACACCTAGCAAAGTAGTGCACACATATGCGATGGTCGTTATAAAAAATATAAAGAATGAATTTGTCCGTGTTCGATAGAGTAGTCCACATGGATGAGACAACAATAGAAACCATTACGATAGATCTTCAACAATATATGCACTAGAATAACCGAATTAGTTCAATTATCCTAGTACAAGTTAAGCAAACATGCAATACAAGCGTTTAAAGAATAATCTTACAAACAAATATAGTGCATCCATGAGAAAATGCTGGTCAGTAATAGGATTTTTAATTAAGTGAAAGTTCCAAGACACATTCATATACCATACATCAGTAGTCATAGTAGTGGAGTGTTGGATCCACTACTTGCTCCTTAAATAATAGATTACAGACTCTTCAACGCTATGTGGGAGGAGATAAGGTGAAAAGTCATTTGCATGTACAAATGAGGGGCTATATATAGCCAAGGGTGAAATTGACCCTCATGACTCTTCAACTTCCCTCATGACTCTTCAACTTCATCCATGGGTCTCTTGGACTTCCATGTTACATTACATTGAATACACCAAGTATGGCCCAAAGAAGTGATGTGTTTGAGATGGCTCATGACACAAATCCACATGAAATTGGCAACATGAACATGTTAACTGTGGTGTCCATGTCGAGCTGCTATGTTGCTGGTTGATCCATATGCTCTTGGTGTATCATATCTTCACCTTCGCATGATGAAGTGTGTGGGGTCTTTGATGATCTTGGTATTCGCTTGATGGTTCATTTGTGTGTATGTATCTCCTTCGATTACTATTTGGTATGCTTCACATGTTCATCCAACCGCAAGGAAGTCTTCTAGCATGCACTCCTTATTCATCCTATTCATCATCTCCCCATGTTCCATTCATGTACCTTCTTCTGCAACCACTCATGATAAGATGACATTAAATCTAGAAATATCCTAATCTACCATGATGCATTATTTTTTGTGATTATTCTGGGTGACCAGGAGGGAGGACAAGGTACTGAGACTTTGCAGAGCACGACTCAAGTCAGGATGTGGGACTATCGGGAAAAAATACAAAAAAATCCCTGGGAGGCTGATTTGAGCAATCTAAAACAATGGTGACATCTGTAGAAGAGGGCTCAGTTAGGAGGAAGAATTGCGCAGTTTTTCCAAGGAGGCAGTGTCGGAAGCAGGAAGCACTCATAGTGAAGATTGTGTAGTTTTCAGTAGGAGAGGAGATCTAGATAGCAAGGCACTATCTGGAAAAATTGTGCAATTTCCTAGGATAGTACAGTGACAAGTAGTAGAGGCTTTTCCTTCATGTCTGCATAGTTTCTGAAGGCAGTGCAGGTAGGCAGGTTGGACAACTACTACGTAATTTTGAGGATGAGTGCAGGTCTGGGTCACAACTCAAGTTTAATATTTTGGTTAACCAAGGTGAGGCTTGGTGGATGGCATTATGTGAAGCATAGATTGAAATGGTTTTTTGGACAACTTATGCACAGTTCTAGGAGACAATCAGCTGGCCCGTTTCTAGACTTTCCAAGTGCGGACTACTGGGGAGGACAACCTCAAGCTCTGCCTAATCCTAGGCAACAATGTAGGGTCATTGAGGGCTGAGAGTACGTAGTGCATCTCATTGGAGGTACGGTTAATGGAAGGTTGTTTAGTCCACATATTTTTAGGAAAAATGGCTAAGCGTTTGAGTAAGAAAACTCATGCATATATAGCTTTGTGAACAAACACTTAGCATGACTCGATGACAAGACACCTCAAACCAATAAGATAACATGTGATCAGTGTGACCGTCTAAAGGTGACAACGATAACTTCAACACTTAAGATGAGTCATTGAACAATCATGAAAACACTTGTGCGACAGTGTCTACAACTTTCTGTGTGAGTACAATTTGTGTTTACATAATCCGAACAGCTCATGCACACAAAGACAAACATTCGATACCACCATAACAAGGTCGCAAGCATGACATAAAAATCAACATGCTAAAGATGAAAGTTGGTCAAAAAAGCTAAAATGAAGCAAGACATGTAGAGGAAACATGTCAAATGACTTTTGTGTTTGCACACATGTATGTTACTGAAGACATGATGATATGACAGTGGCAAGTAGTCCTGCAAACGTAGCTAAGAGATATACCTCGAAAGGTGTTCTTTTCTTAACATACATACCCTCAAGATGATCATGCATCTGATGGAGTTTGCATGCAGTCCTAATTGTTTTCCATCACTTAGACTCTTGGTCCTTCTCCACAACTCCTTGGGAGTGACCTTAGCTTGTCAATGTTTCCTGTAGTTACTAAAATTTAGATTAGTGCAGTTCCAGCACACAGTGCTGTTGCAGGAATGAAGCCCTAGGATTTCCATCTGTTCAATTTCTACATGCAAGATAGACAAGACATCTTAGACAACATTTCACAGTTTTGAGGCACAGGACACTACTGCGGGATGGGGTCTTGGTAGGACACCTCTGCATAGTTTCTGAGTGTAGTGAAGCCTAGGTTGATGAGAGCAAATAGTACGAAGTTTCTGGATGCAAGGCACTACTGCATGATGGGTTCTAGGAGGACACATCTCTACGATTTCAGGTTGCAACGCAGACTGAGCCACTGAGGGACAATAATGTGCAGTCCCTGATGATAGTGGGTTCTAGCTAGGATAAGGATACTTGAGTAAACCACTGCATGGTTTTGGATGCCAAGGGAGGCTGAGGTCTCTAGGCACTTCCTAGTTCCAAAATTCAAGGGAAAAGGTTTGAGGGTTGCAGAAGAAAAGTGCATAGTTTTGGGAAAATGTATGAGGCTAGGTTTCTCAGAAGATTAGCTCAGTGTGAGATCAGGGAAAAAATATAAATAGTGATTCGACTTGACTACAAACACTTAGTGATACAACATATAACACCAACGATTTATAAAACATACTCTTATGGTAGAACTCGAACTCTCTTTATGGACCTTATTTCGTGAAAGGTGAGTCTAACCTCTCCAGAAGTATTTCTCAATTATTTGATCATGATAGCTTCCACACTAGCTTGTGTGGAAGATGTAATCCCTACTATTCTCTTGATCAATCAACACACATTCCAAGCCAAGTCAACTAAGTTGTTTTGATTGGGTATGAGGAGTATATGGGTGCATAAGTAATATAACTATCAGAGTTCAAATTTCATCTCTGGTGTTTCTCCACTATGAGCAGGCCAGGACAACACCTTGGCAAAGTCACATAGGAACACAAGCATTGATCCACTGCCAACGAGCTTGTTTAGTACCCCGACAAAGTTACTTGCATCACCTCTTTGCGTAGGAAGCCTTTCTCTTCTTTCACCTTACTTTATTTTTTCCATTTTTTCATTTTCAAAGAATTCATTTTCATTTTCAAAGAATTGTGCGAGGGATCTTGACTTATTGAGAGTAGAATAGGTTGTTACTTCATACAATTATGCTATATATACCTTTGACATACTTGTTAAGGTTTTCCCCCTAACCTTACTCTACTTGATTTATTTGATAAGGGTTAACCCAAATGACCAAATAGAGTAGGTGGTACTAGCTAATAGTGAAAGCATTGTGTTTTCACCAAGAATCACTCTAAACAAAATGTATTCTCCATCAGGGCATAATCGACTAAAGAAAGAAAGCTCTTCACAAAGAGAAAGGAAAACCGATAACCGGATATTAATAGTTGTACAAGTCCTCTTAGCTTTTCCCGGCTTGTCCCCAGAGTTAAACACAATTTCATGTGAGGCTAACCCATAGATACAAGCAAGAAAAGAAAGAAAAAAGCAAAAAGTAGAAGTAAAGTGAAAGAAAAACAAGTAAGCAAAGTAAGCAAGCAAGAAAACCAAAACAAGTCAACAAGAAAATAAACATGCAAACTAGAAATGAAAGCAAAGCAAGAAATAAAACACTACTCCTACTCCTACACTAAAGAGTTAGGGTTACGTGTAATGAAATTTCTAGTGAAGCCACCATAAGCATACCCATGCAACCACAAAGATACAAGAAATCAAAATAAATAAAAAATAGTGTGCAAGAAAAAATACAAAAAGTTGACAATCTTGCACACCAGAGAGAAGGTGTTGCTTGTGGGCAGAAAGATGTGTCACAACCACCCAACACACATGCTTACCTCTTCGATGACTACCATTTTTCAACAAATCTCAGAAGCCCATTGTGAGTGTGAGGCCATATGCAACAAGTTTATTAGTGAGTGTGAGGCAGGACTGAAGCTTGTTACCTCATTAAATTCATTATGGTTGTTTTGAAAGATTCATGATCTTTAAAAAGAATGCTTCCTTATTCGAGAGAAGGGATCACGATGGGAATCTGGTATACGGATAGATAGATCTGATCATTCTCATCAACCATTTCAAGACAGTGAGGACCTTCCATAGCCACTAACACAAGCTGAAGTGCCTCACCTGCTTGATAGAAGTTTGAGGAGAAAGATGTTACATGGTGAAGATCATAGTGCGTGAAGTCATTTTCATTGGATGTATTGCTAGGAAAAGGATAAAATGCATGACAATCAGACAAGATAGAAGGAAGATCAGATGAGTTGTTTGAGATGCTAGATTCCCAGTTTGACATGAACAAAGAAAACTTTTTAACAATCTTTCAAACACTCTAGATGATGGAACGAAGTTCATTGTGTGCTAGATATGATAGAACACCCACTTGCAACTGTTGAAAAATTATGCAGGCATCATGCTCATCAGAGGAATGTAGAAAGGATGCCAACACTATGAATGTTTGAATATGGTTATACTATGGTGAAATCAGAGGAATTTAATTCTCATGATATGTTGTCGACTCATCATCACACAGAGAGATTGCTGGTGTGATGAGAGGCCATATTTGAAGTGAAATATTCACAAGAAGATCAAGGAGTTGATCATGAGAGGGAAAATTTTGTTGGGTTGTGTTATATTCTTTCCACGACTAACCTATGTAGTGAACCGGGGGGTTTCAGGGGG
>APFE030856553.1:0-23364 GCA_000404065.3 Pinus taeda
TTGTCTTGGCTTGTCTTCTGCGTTTTATATTTATGTTCTATCTGCAGTTTATCTTAATGCTGATGTGATAGCTAACTGTGAAAATTTAAATAAATTGCTCTAGCATAGAACATACCTAAACTTAACACTTGTCCTTGACTAGGACCCTTCTTTTTCTTTCCCTTACTTGCAAGGGCTACATTCTCCTCATCCTCCTCCTCCTTCGGTCCCTTGTTGTTGTTGAGCCTCAGCTCCTCCAGAGTAAAGTCACTCCACAGACAATCCCATCTAGGTAGCATATCTCGCCAAGAAATGACTTGGACAATTATACGCCACTCCTTAGTGAAACTGTTGAGAGTCGTCTACACTAGCTTACTCTCTTGTGGTTTCTCTCCCACTACCGCAAGTTCATCTCTAACCGTCTGAATTCTAGTGAGATAAGATGTAACGCTTTCTCCCTTCTACATATTGGTGGTCCTCGGCTTCTCCTTGAGAATCATCTTCTGATTCTCTAATGGATTCTCATACAACTTTACGACGGCATCCCACATTTCCTTTGCAGTATTTAATGTTGCAACATGCAGGACAATGTGATCTTGAACCCCGTCTAGGATCATCCTCTTAGCTTTGGCCATCTCCTTCTTGTAGGTCGTTTGTTGTTGTGGATCTGTCTATATGGCAACGGTGTTCTCCACATACTCCTTTAGCCCATACTCATCCAACAAGAATGTCATCCTAGCCTTCCACACACCAAAGTTAGAGGCTTTGTCAAGTTTGTCCTGATCCCTAAGCCCTGTTGTGGCCATCCCTGCAAAACTCAAATATGTAGGAGGTTAAAAAATTGGAAGTCCCTTTCTCCTTCCAGCAACTAGATCTAGCCTCTTCTCCTACTCACACTCCTCCTACAATGCGCAAATTTGTACCTGCACTAGCAGATATGTTCCTGCACTAACCTTTGGTGTCCTTCCCAAAACTCGCATTGCTTGTTGTTCCTTCTAGGCAACTCGCACTGTTGACCCTAGAATTCGCACTGGTTGGACTGGCTAGTCTATACGGCCTCCTACTGCTTGAATTTCGATCTCCTCTCCCTAGCTGGAAAAAACTAGAAACCCTCTGAAAATTTGTTAGAAATTCCCTTTGTGTGATTTCTCTTCCTTCCCTACACATATCCGCAACTACAAACCCTTGCTACAATTTTTTTGCGCCCAGATCTACTCTTCGAATAAATACTTCTCGTCAATACCATTGCCTGTTGCCACAGATCTTGAGCAAAATCAAACTTCTCCACCTAGATCTAGAAATCGATTTTTTGCTCCTCTGCAAATACAATCCTAGCTTGGCCTGTGCAATCTGAATCCTATGCTTCAGATCTCTCTCTGAAGCTACACAATCTCACTTTCTTTCACTTTTGAGCTTCAGATCTAATCAACTACGCTCTGATACCACATGAAAAATTTGTGATTGCAAATTTGCAATAACTATAAACTATTCTTCTAACTGATTCAGTTTATTTGTCTTTTGTTATTTAATTAAAAACAAATAACGAATAGCTCACTACTGCAATCTTCACCAAAATAAATAAACGTTGCAAAAATAAAACAAGAACTGAGAAATAGATGCACACATATAAAATGACACCAATGTTTTTGGACTAATGTCCCCGGAAAAACCCCGAAGGAAAAAAAGGTGTAGCAAATGAGGGTTTATATTTTACTACCTTCAGCAAATTAGAGAGTACATAGATCTGCTTGCCAAACATTGGCCAAGCTCCGGAAAATTTTCGCCACCACTCCAACTTGCAGATCGACCTGGAAACCCTTTGTATTCTTTACAAAATCAAACTCACCCTACTCTAGTAAATGCGCACAAAAAATGTTGTTGCGGGAAATACGCACTAGCTGGAAACTGAGATTCATCTGACCTTGCACAGCTTTCGTGATCCTACACTCACACTAGGAAACTTGCTCTATCCTCCAGAATTGGTTCCTAGCAATTGGAAATACGATCTGTTGCCCAGATATACGCGTTGGATAACTCACACCCACTATTACAGCCTTCCTGCAAAAGAAATCGACCTTCTCTCTGACTCTGGAAATCTGTGGAAATCCCCCCTAGAAATCTCCCTCCAATTTTTGTTGAACCCTCTCATCGATGCTTTGTTAGCTCGAACTCTTCCCTCGCTGAATATTGCGTGCTAGGAAATTCATGTTGCCTTGCTCCATTGCTCATTCGATGTATCTTCTCTAAGCCCCATCGACTTGCTCTTATAATTCTCTCGCTGGAGCACCAACGACCAAGATCTAATCGTGATCAATGGCTCAGATCATATTACACTTTGTCAAATCACATTTGAGAAGTCTCTCGAGCAAAAGTCGATTTTCTTAATTAATTCACTTTAATTAACCATTTAACCTAAGTTAAACTTAGGAAACACTTAATTATTCAGTCAACAAATTTAATTAAGGTATTTCAGTATGATATCTTGCGAAACCATTTATGCGTATTGGAGATCTCGTGTTCCATAACCTCTTATACACTTTGGAGACTAGAACACCTGTCTAATGCTACACCAAACTCCATCTCTAAAAACTAACAAGGATCTCAATAGTAAAACAAAAAGCCAGTATGGTCGTGAGCTCCTGCTCATCGCATCCCTGCATCTCTCTTTCGTCATCTTCAACTTGCAACCCTATGCAACAACCAAAATTCAAGTTCTGCCCGCATGGACGCCGGAGGGGGCCCTCCCCCTCCCCTCTCTCCTAAGATCGATGCCTTCAAACGTCTGGTATCCTCCTGCTGCAAGAGGAAAGCAAACCTGAATCTATAGACGTTTGTAAAGAAAGTCGAATCCATCCCCACTATTGAACTGCCTGCGGAACGCCGTGCCAGACTACGCTGAACCTAGCAGAACACAAGCTCATTGATCAATTTACAGGCCTCTGGCCCTCTCCCAAAGCTATCGATGGTTGGGTCCAGCGAAATTGGAGGCCCCTTGTCTCTGAAGGAATCTGAAATCATCTGGTAGACAAAGGCTATTATGTTTTTGTCTTCGACTGAGCTGAAGATCGGGACCTTATTTTCCGAAACAGTCCATATTTCATGGACCCCCAAGGTCTCTATCTGAATAAATGGACGCCGGACTTTGATCCTTCCCAGGATATTCCTTCAGTCGTTCCTGTCTAGGTAAGGTTACCCCACCTCCCCCTTCATTGTTGGAACCCGGAATCTATGGAAACCATCGAGAACAAACTAGGCTAATACATTGATAGGGCTGAAAAGAGAGAACAATATTCGTGTGCCAGAATATGTGTCGAAGTCGACTTGGAGATAAGGTGGCCGGAGACAATCCTAACTGTAGCTGGTTGGTCTCACATTCAGGAACTTGATTATGAAAAGCTCCCCTTCAAGTTCTGACACTGTCATGGCTATGGCCATTTCGCTCGAAACTGCAAGAAGAAAACTGAGGAAGAATCTGAAAAAGAGACGGGCGAACAGTGGACACAAGCCCGAAAAGCAGGCACATCCAAGCAAACCAATAGAGTGAAAGGGAAAGGAGGGAATACAGAGACCGGAGGACCCTCTTCTAGGAAGAGACTACCTGAAGCTCAAGCCACAGCAAATGCCAACACTACAATAAATCCTTTTGCTGTTCTAAACCCTCCAGAAGATCAAAACCAACCATATCTTGAAGAGGGAGAGGTGCAGCAGTTTATTGAACAGATAGCAGATGCAGAAATAAACTCAGGATCTCAAGAACAAACTGGAGTAGCCACCTCGAAAATCCCTTGTGTAGACACAACCTCGCAGGAAACCCATGGCTCTCCAGTAGGCGCCATATCCCCACTTTCTTATGCAAAAATGATCAACAAGAAAAAGTTGATAGACAGCCCTGGTTCTTCTGAAGAAGACTCTTTTGAGCGATCCACCAAAAAGGCAGGAAGGAAGTCTCGTAAGGAGATCAGACAAAAAGAGGCAGAGAGATTAAAGATGCAGGGCAGTCAATCTACAATCGAAATATCACTAGGCAGAAACACAAGGGCTCGACCCACAAAGGGAGGACCTACTCCTCCCTTCCCTGGTAAATAATGCAGATTGTCTCTTGGAATTGCAGGGGTTTGGGGAACCCATTGAACGCTGAAGCAGTAAAAGATCTATCAAGAATGGAACCCTAAGATATCCTCCTGCTCCAAGAGACAAAGATAGAAGAGGATGCTCTTCTATCCTTAAGTCGAATTAAGTGGAATAAGAACTCAGGAAAAGCGGCCAACGCCCGAGGTACTTCAAGGGGCCTTGCAACCTTATGGTCAAAGGATATGTTCAGCTGAAAAGCTCCTTCGCAACCCAACACTAGATATACACATAACTTCAACATCTTCCAAGTAAGATCTCTTTCGCCCTCTTCAATCTTTATGTCCCAGTTAATTTCCAGGAAAAGGACTGTTGGAATTCTCTCTCAGCCTTCCTAGAAATCTACACTCCCCCAAACATCATACTGGTGGGGGATCTTAACATCACTTTAGATCCGAAAGAGAAAAAAGGTGGAGTTTGGGGTAAATATCCCTTCCACAACTCGGTGGAGTCTCTGAGTCTCTGATTCTTGCTTGGGACCTCCTTGACTTCAAGCCCAAGAAAGTTCATTATACCTGGACCAACAATAGAGTAGGTAATGCCAACATTGTTGCTCGCGTAGACTGGTTTCTTATTCAAAGTTCTTTGATGGAGGGGAAGCATTTAATCTCTTCAAAAAATCTACCTAAGATAACATCTGACCATAACCCCATCTCACTGCTGCTAGAAAAAGAGGAAGACTTAGGCCGTATTCCCTTTAGATTCAGTCCTCTTTGGGTACTGAGGGAGGGCTTTATGGACATAGTGGCTCACGCTTGGTCGCAATCAGTTGAAGGATCCCCCAACTTTGTGTGGGAGCAGAAACTTAAGCACACTAAGTATGCCTTAAAAACCTGGACAAAATTAGAAAAAAAAAAAACCTCTCCACTCCAACGAGCAATAGACCAAAGACTGTGCAGTCTTTAGCCGAGATTCAACTAGGCATGGAAGAAACAGAAACCACCAAAGCTCAGTTGCTCATCGAACAGAATGCCCAGTTCAACTCTTTTCTCTCCTTTTGCCAAGAAGAGGAGTATTAACACCTCAAGTCTCATAGCCTCTGGCTGCAAGCTGGAGATAGAAACACATCATTCTTTCACAGACAATGCAAAGCCGCCTCTCTCGGAATCATATCTCGGAAATATCCACCAGGGAGGCGGAAGTCATCAAAAGACAGCCTCTTTTAAAACAGGCCGCCACATCTCATTTTCAGCAACTGTTTCAGGAGGATGGTTCTTCTGATGATGATCTGGCTGCTGATTTTTTGTCAAACATCCCTTCACTTGTCATTGCGGATTAAACGTTGGTTTATTGAAGCCTTTTATAGAAAAAGAGATAGTGGAAGTCATATGGTCAATGGAACCAGATAAAGCCCCTAGGCCGGATGGCTTCACCATCCATTTTTACAGAGCTTGTTGGAATGTAATAAAACTCGATCTTCTCTGAATGACAAAAGCCTTCCAAAAGAAAGCCAAAGTGGGAGGGTGCACCAACTCCACCTTCCTTGCTTTAATCCCGAAAGAAGTTAACCCAGAGACTTCGACAAGTTCCGGCCTATCTCACTCTACAATGCCTCATACAAGATTCTCACCAAACTCTTAGCCAATAGACTCAAGCCTCTGTTAGGGAATCTGATCTCCCCTCTTCAGGGTGATTTTGTCAAAGGGAGGCACCTCATAGATAATGTGATCCAAGTGCAAGAAGCCCTCCACTCTAGCCACATTCGAAAGGAAAAAGGCATGCTCATCAAGTTGGATATGTCGAATGCTTTTGACCGGTTTAAACTCTCATTCCTCTATAAAATCGTTCTCTCTTTTGGTTTTAGTGTTGAGTTTGTCAACTTGATAAAAGCCTGCACATATAGACCTTGGATAGCGCCCTTGGTCAATGGCAGACCTGTTGATTTCTTCCAAGCTACGAGAGGGCTCCGCCAAGGGTGCCCACTGTCACCCTTTCTTTATATCCTGTTGGCAGAATCCCTAAGCAGAAAGCTAACAGTTGAAAAGGAAGTAAGCTCAATCCCAGGGGATAAGGCAACAAGAGGTGTGGATCCTATAAATCATGCCCTCTTTGCGGATGACTCTCTCCTCCTGGGAGGGGCCTCGATTAAGATAGCAAGGGCTTTCAATGAAATTCTTCAACACTTCTGCTTAATTAGAGGAGCCTTGATCAACAAAAGAAAAAGTGTTGTCTACAGTTGGAATGTAGATCATCCAGCTATCCTTCGAATAGCTTGCTCCTTGGGATTCCATGGGTATGACAAATGGGAAAAGATCAAATACCTAGGACTTCCCTTAACCTTGTGACCAAGCCCTCCCTCCCTCTGGATCGAAGTACTTAGCAAGATAAAAGCAACAATAGCATATTGGGGAGGCAAATGGCTAACAAAGGTTGGGAAGCCGGTTTTGATAAAGGTTGTCCTCTCCGCCCTCCCCATCTTCCAGTCTTCCCTCCTGCTAGCGCCCAAGTCTATCACGGAACAAGATCTGCAAGCTCCTTCGGGATTTTCTATGGAACAGGGATAAGGGCAACTAGAGCAAGTTACATCTGGTAAGATGGGATATCCTTAAAAGACCACTCCAGGAAGGTGGGTTATAGATTCGGGATCCAGGCCTGGCAAATTTGGCTCTTGGTGGAAAAATTATATGGCAATTGTATGCAGACAAAAAACATCCTGTCAGCAAGATTCCCTGGATTAAGGGAGGCTCCTTGAGAAACCTCACAACATCATCTACTCCAACAGGAACAACAATCTGGAATTTAAGCAAAAGATGCATCAATCACTTACAGCAGCATTTATACAGAATCCCGGGCAATGGTCTGAGAACCTTACTGTGGGAGGATACTATTCAAGGGAATGCCCATTTGGCCTCCCTAAATTCCTGCAACGAGAGAAAGATCTGGCTAGTGAACAAAGGTCTCCTCCGGCTTGCAGACATTTGCTCTTGGACAGCAAAGGGAATTGAACAGGATGGACTTTTCCAGGGGTCCCAGAACCTCTCCACGCTCAAAAAAACTTCTTGTATACAGCGGTCTCTAGCCTCGCCCCTGTACACCACTCATCCAAGGACAAATGGGGGTGGGGAAGAACAGGAATTTACACAACAGCTCAAGGTTTCTCCTCTTTACAATCTACTCATGCCCCTTCACTAACCTTGATGCTCTGGAAATCAATTTGGTCCCCCCTTAGCCTACCAAAGGTGAATTTCTTCACTTGGTTACTCAGGGATAAAAAGGCACTAACAGGTGAAAATCTGAACAAAAGAGGGTTCCACGGCCCCTCTAGATGCTGCTTATGCAACTTTGCTGCTAAAACCTCTGATCATGTAATGGTTGGATGCGATTTCCCACAAGCAATCCAGAAATTGGTCCTTCACGGTCTTAGTGCTCCCTCCCCCTCCCAGACATCTGTTGTTTCTTTTTAAATCTCCTGGACAGACCAAAATCTTGAGAAAAAGCCAAAAACACAGTCTGGAACAACATCAGACAAGCTATTCCAAAATGAATTTGGTGGAAAGTGTGGTTGGCTAGAAACGATTGCGTTTTCAACAACAGGCTTCGGAATTCAGTGGTGGTGGCGGCCAAAGTGAAAGCCCTCTTGTTGGAAATTGCATGTAAATCAGCTCCCTCCTCCTCTTTACCTTCAAAAGCTTCTGCGTGGCTAGGATCCTACTCGACAGGAGAGAGGAACGAACCAATCAGCAAACCGTTGAATGCTCCTTCTTGGCACTTGTGACTCACTGAAGGTGACTTTCACAAGTGATGGCAGGGGACCTCAAAAGCCAAGATCTTCTTTGACAGAGCGTCCAAGGGGAACCCAGGAACTGCAGGTGCAGGGGGTTTGATTCTTTCCTCGGCCAAAATAGAGTGAAACCGGCTTCAATTGGGTCCTAGGCACTAGCTCAAACAATCAAGCAGAGAGTTAGTCTCTTAAAAGCTTGTCAGATTGCGAAGGAGCTAGGTTATAAAATAATTCAAATATTCGGAGACTCGAAGCTGCTGATTAAACTTTTAAACTCCGGAGATCATTTTTGTAATCCTGCATTAAACAAAACTCTGCAGCGAATCCGAAAAACTATGAAAGATTTTGACAAAGTTGACTCTTACCACATTTTGTGGGATTTAAACAAGCAAACAGACTCTCTAGCAAATAAATTTTGTCTGCTGCCTCAAGGAAACTTTAGTCTCAATGGAGGACCCTGCTCGCTTCATCCTCTGCCTTAACCAAGCTACGGCAGGCAGATCTACTTTCATTGGCCTCATCACTAAGATTGAGCGATGTATTCGGAATTTTGAAATAGAACCCAGACACGGAGGAGATTTTCATTTCAAGGTTCTCTGAAGAGATGATCAAGTAAAGGCCTCAACTCCAAGAACCTCAACAAATTCATTCAGAGAAGGGCATATATCCCCTGCCTGGCTACAAGCATCCCCGCCTTCTCTAAATTTCGTCTCGTTTTCCACTGCTTACGAGCTCTGCATTTCAACTCCTCCTTCAAGCTTCCAACCATTTGTGATGTGCAAATCTCCAGCCACCAACCTCCCTCCCCCTCTAGTGACCATTTCCACCTCTTTACCTTCCCCCCTCCAGCGCCCCTCCTCCCTGTCAGTCACATTCAAGAACGCCAAGCAACAAGCAGAAAGATCAGCAAGCAGTCGTAGCCAACAAAAGGAACAGCACAACAATAGAAGGAACCGCAAGCAAAAAGAACAACACAACAATAGAAGGAACAACAAGCATAAGGAACAACCTCAGTCAACAAAAGGAACAGCAAGCAGAAAGAACAGCACAACAACAGAAGGAACAGCACAACAACAGAGAGAACAGCACAACAACAAAGGGAACAGCAAGCAGAAGGAACAGCCGCAGTTAACAGAAGGAACAAACCATGGAAAAATACTAGAGAAACAATGTTATGTAAATTTGCTTTACTAGCAGGACAATATGTTAGACAATATTCAAGAATAACTACAGAAATCTATGAATTTTTGAATATAAGCACAGGAGAAGGGACTGCGTTCCCAGCACATTCTCATGATTTAGTCTCTACTTATGCTACAGTGGATTGTAAGAGGAGCTTGCTCCATCACAACTTTTGGTAATATATCCACTATCTGATCTTGTTAAAAAAAAAAAAAAAAAGCCAGTAGGATCATAAAGAGACAACCAAACAAGAACACAAACATTTACCCTGGGAAAACCCAACAACCTTTTCCTTATAGAATTGTTCAGTTCAACACAAATACATCTAAATCTTTCTAACGAAGTACAAGGTCAAACTGACCAACAACATCACTATGGTCAAACTGCCCTTTATGTTAAGTCAACCTGCTCCACAAGAATTTAGTCAACTCTAAGATATAAAAGATGAAATTTGGCCTTTTGTTCTGCCTCAGAATTTCAACATGTTGCCTTCAAAGACATTCGGTCATGCTACCACGATAGAGGTTTAGTCTTGTTACCATCAAAGAGGTTCAGTCTGCTTCCATCACAAAGGTTTGGTCCTACTACTATTACAAAGGTTTGATTTGCTGCCATCACAGAGGTTCGGTCTACTGCCATTATGGAGGTTCGACCTTCTTGTAATCCAAAACTAATCCTCAGATTCATCTTATATTCTGCCTTAGATTCATCTTGATCTCTACCTCAGATAGTCTGAATTCTACCTCAAAAGCGATCCAATTTCTTGCCATGTTTCAAAAGATCGAATGGCCTATATATAATCGTTTCAAGAGCCCAAATGGGCGTGTCCCTTCACTAGGGCTGGCTTCATCATTTGGAGGGCCAACTTTGACATTTGGAGCCAAAATTTCAAATTTTCTCTTTTGAAAAAAGCATAAAGAACATGCCTTAAAAAACTTTATTGACACTAGTATGAAGAACATGCTTTAGATTTATCATTAAGGGCTAAAATGTTAATTATGAAGACCAACTATAGCTACAAAATTCAACAAGAAGGTCAAAGCATTGAAATTAGATAACGATGGGGAGTGCATCTCCAACACCTTCAAGGACTTGTGTGCCAAGGAGGGCATCACGTGGGAGCTCACCACACCCTATAACCCTCAGTAGAATGAGATAACAGAGCGCAAGAACCGGAGTTTTCTTGGGGAGGCCAAGGCCATGTTGCATGAGCAGGGACTACCATTATTTCTCTGGGCATAGGCATGCAACACTGTAGTTTTTTCTGCAGAACAAGAGTCCACATAAGGTGCTTGGACGAGTTACACTAAAGAAGGCATTCACCGACAAGAAGTCGGACGTTTCTCACTTCTGGATTTTTGGCAGTTTGGTTCACTACGCGTGCCTTCAGAGGGACGGAAGAAGTTGGAGCCTACAGCAGAAAAGGGCATTTTCATGGGCTACAATGAGATGTCCAAGGCGTTTTAGCAATTTGGTTCACTGCCACGTGCCTTCAGAGAGTCGAAAGAAGCTGGAGCCTACAATAGAAAAGGGCACTTTCGTGGGCTACAATGAGACGTCCAAGGCATACAAGGTGTATATACCAGCACTGAAAACGACAGTTATCAAGCACGATGTCAAATTTGAGGAGGAAAGGGCTCTCAGGAAGTCCATAGAGAATGAGCAAGCTACAACAAAAGTGGAGGAGATGCAAGCTCCTAAGCAGGAGGCTTAGCCAGCTCCTCAGACCACATCACAGCTAGTTGTTGGGAAGGTTGTACAACAGTTAGATGAGGAGGCACCACAGGAGCAAGCAGGGCCCACTCCAGCAATGACACGTAGCATAAGCAAAAGAAAGTCGCAGTGGGTTGATCAGTTGATTCAAGAAGCTCAAGATGGGGTTGAGGCACCCAATTCTACAATCAAGCCGAGCAAACAGCCATAGAGATACACAAGTTATATGGTATTGATGACTGAGTCCTTAGACTCAGAGCCTTCTTTCTACAAGGAGGCAACCTCTCAGCAAATTTGGCAAGATGCCATGGTGGAAGTGTATTCGTCTATGATGCAGAACGATGTCTCGGAGATTATGCCAAGGCCAGAGGGCAGATTTGTGATTGGATCCCGGTGGGTCTACAAGATTAAGCATGGAGCTAACAGGAGTGTGGAGAAGGATAAGGCTAGATTTGTAGCCAAAGGGTTCTATCAAGTGAAGGGCATTGACTATGACGAGACTTTCGCACCTGTGGCCCGTTATTCATTCATTAGGACCATTCAGTGCTTGCAGCGCAGAGAGGGTGGAAGATCCATCAAATGGACATGAAGACAACCTTTCTTAACGGTATGGTTGAGGAAGAGATTTACGATGAGCAGCCAAGGGGGTTTACAACACATAGCAGGGAGACGCATGTATGCAAGCTCGTGAGGGCTATATATGGGCTCAAGCCGACCCCACAAGCATGGTATTCTCACATTGATAGCTATCTTCTGGGACTAGGCTTCACCAAGAGTGAAGCTGACCCTAACCTATACTACATTATGGTTGAGGGCAGCCTCTCATTCTTGTGTTGTACATAGACAATCTCATACTAACAAGGGACGAGAAGCTTATCAGTGACTACAAGAAGGATCCCACAACAAAGTTTGATATGAAGGATATACGGCTTATGCACTATTTCCTTGGGTTAGAGGTATGGCAGGGTGATTCACAGATTTTATTGGGACAGGGAAATTATGCTCTAGAGATTCTCAAGAGGTTTTGCATGCAAGATTGGAGGCCCATGGCCACGCCTCTAGTGACACACTGGAGGAAGGTGGACACTAGCAAAGCAGAGCGAGTTGATGCCAGGCTTTACAGAGAGTTGATTGGATCGTTGATGTATCTTGTGAACACGCGACCTAACATTTGCTATGCAATGAACCATTTGAGCTAGTCCATGGTTGAACCTACTAGAGTGCATTAGGATAGTGCCAAACATATCCTTAGGTACCTTAGACGCACAGATGTAGACTAGGCAGGGGGTTTCAGAGACAAGAAGAGTACTTCAAATTGCACCTTCAATGTTGGGTGAGCATATGTTTCCTAGTTCAACGGGAAGCAGAGATCAGCGGCACTGAGCTTAGCCGAGGCTACATACATGTCTACAAGTTTGGTAGCTTGTGAGGCTATCTGGTTGAGGAAGTTGCTTGTTGGGCTTTTCAGTAAGAGGTTGGAGCCTACAGTCATACACTGTGACAATCAAAGTTGCATTAAGCACTCTAACAATCCAGTGTTCCATGACCACTCCAAGCACATCGAGATCAGGTACCACCATATGAGAGATTGTGTTCAGAGGGGCAAAGATCAAATTTTAGTACATTCCTACAGCAGAGTAGACAACAGATATATTGACAAAGCTTTGCCTAGAGGGAGCTTTGTCTATTTCAAGGACAAACTGGGTGTAGACCAAAACACCTTCCTCTCTAAGAGGGAGTGTTAAATGGAGCTAGAGGAGGAAGGATTTAGCCAATGTTAGACGTGTGCTAAGTTTGGCAAAGGGGACCACATAGACCAAGGCACAATTATACTTTTTTTTATTATTCCTTGACTTAGGAAAATTTAAATTTTCCTATAGTCAAGAATTAGAACGATCTCAGCCGTCCAAGGAGACTTAATCTCAGCCCTTCTGGGACTGGTGGGCCGAGGTCAATTTCTAGGAGGGAAAAAGGGCGCTCAATTGGTTCATTCACGCACTAGAGAGTTGGTGGCTAAAGGAAGCATGAAGAAAACTCTTTAGGCAAAAGTTTTTGCGAACTAAGAGCTTCAAATCAGCGTAGCCAAGGGAGAGAAGAGAGGCAAAACAACCTCATTATCACTTCCAGCCATTGTCATCTTCAGCCAGGCTATTAGCATCAACGCAGGGAGTTTGTACATAGTCGTACGGTGCTATACAAATCCGTACAACGCACGGATCAGGGAGGTCGTGAGGAGACTAGAGCATGTTGAATTTCCATGACCTTGGGTCTAGGTTAGAGTCTTAAAATCACTAACGCTACAAAACCAATAATCTCAACCATAAACTACTTTGCACAACAGAAATATAAAGCCATAAATCACATATGCAAAATATACACAGTTTTAAACAAAATTGTACAATATTGTACAATCACCAATCTTCGTTATATTAAACAAACTGAGTAATACAACAGTGTATGGTTTACAAGATACAAAGACAAACTTCGTTGCGCAACTTCTATGTCATATCTTGTCCTGTCGGTCCTTCGCTCCCGTACTGCTCACTAGTAGTGCCTTAGTCCATCAAGGCATCTACACATCGAGACTCCAAGAGGGTTGCCTCCTATCACTGCTACAAGTCATGTCTGCTACAATGAACACAGGCTCATCAACTGCTCTCTGGGTAGGCCTAATTCCCGAGCTCCAATCTGCCACGCTAGCAACAACTTTAGTCCATCAAAGTGTTGCACTTTGGTACCATCCATCACCCAACCTTCAGTTGCTCTTCGTCCTTCAAGATAGCTTGTTTATGGCTACTTTGGGCTATCAACACACTACCCTCCAACCAGCTCTATGACACCCAACCTTGTCACTGTTGAATCTGCACCTAGGAAGATATTACTCCACCTCAAAATGTCCTCCAATTGGCTCCAACAGGTTGCACAATTATCTGATCCAAACTGGTCACTTCTTGACCCAATACACCTCCAAACATTGCTCCAAGTCTACTTGCATACTATTGTTATGTTGTCTCTAGTTAGGGCAAGTGCATGCTACAACAACCCTTCAAAATTCACCCCAACAACCTCCTTTTCGCTGTGGCCTAGGCAAGGTGAGATGGCCTCCTTGTGGGTTGTTGTTCTGGGCAAATGGCAGCCCTTAACACCCCACCGTTGGCCTGTTTTGGAGAGGCTAGGCATTGGCCTGTTTTGGAGAGGCTAGGCCTACGTCCTACTTCAATTTTTGCTGCACCCTAAGAGCCCTCCAAAACAGTCACTTCTCACCTCTTTTCTACCCCCAAACAGATCTGCAAACACCCCCAACAATCTCGGCCTTTCTACCCTGCAAGAACAGCCAAGCAACACTAAAACTTCCACATTGTACCTATAGCCACCTGAAATCTTCCACGCTACTCCTAAGGCATCTCCACGCTGTCCTTTTCTTCTCTTGCTTCACTGAAAATTTCAAACGATACTTAGAAATGTATTGCACACACATGTATACTCTAAATGACCTCAATATGCCTTGTATTTATACACATACAATGGCTCAACATCTCACTTGAAGTGACACATATCAAGTCGGACTACTTGACAACCAATTAATTATGTCAACTTCAAAAATTCATATCTCTCTAACGATAACTCGAATTCGGATGATTTTCAATGCGTTGGAATCGTCTTTTCGAGCACTATCATCCTCATCCATCACATGTCGTGAATCCATCATGTTTTTGCCCCAAAACCACAATGGGTGCCAAAACCCCACACTTGGGTTCCAAGCCCACACGCTGCCTTTGTGGCGCCTTGTCCTCCAAACCCTGAACCCTAGGGCTTGGAGTACCTCCCAAGCTACACAAATCAACATAGCAGTCAGGGCATGTTGAAGAAGTTGAAGACGATCAGGGAAGTTTCCCACCTCATTGTAATTGAGTTTTGAATATTACAATTGTTGAAGCAACCTAATAAAAAGCCGCCAAGGTTGTAGGTTTTCCCCAGTTAAGGGTTTCCTGGGTAAAAATTATTGTGTACAGTTTTATGGTGTGTTTGTCTTCATTTGTTCCTTATTTTTCGCTGCATGCTAATTAGAAAACTTAATATATTTGTGGATTCAAGTTAAAGTTCAATTTTCATCTCTTTGCTTAGCATAGTTCACAAATTAGATTTTTGAGTTTTAAGAATATCTGACATTTTGTACCAAACTATTCCAAAATGGGGAACACCCCCCCCCCAACCCAACGAGTTCCTTCCCAACCCTAGTGGAGCAGCCAAAGACTTATCCAAAGCTTCCTTCCTTTAGTCTTAAATGTTAGGAGGATCCCTCACTCTTACATCCACCAACTCGATTTGTACCAAAGAATCGTACCTGTAGGATATTTTCTTTTAAGGGAGGCAAGGTCAGGAATTGAACCCGCGAGTTCCCATTCAACCATGGATGTTGGATAAAGATCATCCAAACATATTCATTATATAATATGAGTATATACTCAGACCTAAAATGGGTAGTTTTGGGATTGGGACCATTTACATTCTTTTTCTCATAACTTGATTCATGTCAAATATTATCAAAATAGACATTCAAATAACATTTCATTGAATTAATTTGAAAATAAGCCATACAACTTGTTCGAAGAACTAATTGGGTTTCCGATCTTGTCCTATTTGTCAATTCCTTCGTAATTGAGACTATTTTGTATGTTATACTTAAATTCTAAAGAAGGAAGAGCAGACAAGTAAGGGGCAATATCACTCAAACAAAACAACAACAACAACAAACAAAACTATAAAACTTTTGATAGGGTTTGTTCCTAATGAGTGAAATGAATAAAAGGGTGTTTTTCCTCCTCTTTTATTTTGTAAGCCAAAATAATAGAAGAAAAGATTCTATATGCACATTTAGATTCTCGCAGCCAGACTCCTCGTTGGATCCAAAGGACTCTGATAGCAAGCCAATGCCACTATCACCCCCCTCATCATTAGCTATCAGACGCAGCACACTTGACATCATTGACCTCCAGCCCTGGACTTATTCACTTAGCCTTCTACATGATCGAGTTATATACATGTCTATGAGGTTGTTCTATTATTATATCCTTCTTGACTTCATTTTATCCTAGAGTTAGCTTTGGAATTTTCTAGGAGTTGCATTGGCAGTCCCACATTGTATTCGTACTAGTTGTATGCTTTTGTCCCATTGACCTATTTATGGTCATTTGTTGGACATTAATAAAAATGTCTTATCTTATATCAATCATCTCTGTGTTATTTGAAAATGTTCACTCAAATATATGTTATTCTACATAGTCTAAACTTGTCTCATACAAGTGATATTAGCACAAATAATCTTAAATCTTTCCCTTCTTAAACAAGTCCTTCACCAATGTGCCAAGGAATTAGTTAAAAGAAAGAATTGTCTAATGTCATAATGCAAGACCTAGTTTTTGTAATAGTATCTAAAATGGTCATGTGCATATGGACTTTGTGTAACAATAGGGGTTTGCACATACTAGGGATCAATGAGTCATTGCATCATTAGGGCAGCAAGTTGAAAACATGCTTTTAGGGAAAAGCATTCTCAAAGTGGGAGGACTTGTAATGGCATGAGTTCACTGTTCAATATGTAATCTAGAAGAGTTGAGCTGTAATTAAATGTAGAGTTCAACTATAGGTAAGCTATAATGTGTTTTTATAAACGCATATGGATTGTACATTTTGTTGAAGCTTATGGTCTTCAGAAGCTCTTCTCATAGACTTGGTGTCTTAGAATGTAGAAGATGATTTATTTATTCTCTTTAGGTTGCTTGGTAGAGTAAGTGATTTATGTCTTCTTTCCTAAGTATAACTTAGGAAAAGTACAATAATTAAGGTCAATTAACTATTGTGGATTATTAAGTCAATTTCTAAAGATAAACAATCAAATTATTTAAGTGATTTAGAAATGATCTCAACCATTGATCTAGATCTTCTAGGAGGGAGATTAGGATTAGGGATTTGGGTTTGATGAAGATTATAAAATAAGCCTAAGGAAGAGGTGAAGACACAACAACAAGGATAGAAAACAATTTTCTCTAGAGCAACTTAGCCAGATTGTAGAGAAGAGGAGGAAGAAGTTGATTTGAGGGATTTACAAGAGGCCAAATTGTTTGAGATTGCAGGGCCGCATTGTTGAAGCGAGAAAGAGGTTGATTTATTGGAAAGGTTGATTTTCCATGGCCAAATTTACTATAACAGCGGACGTGCGAGGGGAATGTGCAGAGCCGAGTTGCCAGTGAAGAGATGGGTCGAATTCTCCAAGTCAAATTTCTTCAGAGCCTGATTTCCATTGTGCCGAATCCTTCCAGTGGGGCGAAGTTGCAGGTTCTAATCAATGCATATTTCCTTGTAATTTCTTTGTGGGTCGAAACCCTGATTTTCCGCAGATTAATTAATGAAGGAGAATTGTTGTGGGTGTTTATTTCTTGTAACGTGTGATTGATATCTCTCTGATTTTATTTCCACTGCTTATTAATTTCGAAAAGTTAAAATACCAATGATTTTATTTTTCAACAATTCAGGATTTATTTGGTTAATAAAATAAATTGTTGGGAATTAATAATTGTTGCGAGAAAATCCCGGCTGCGGGTGTTAGTTAAGAGGGAAAGGACAATGGCGGGACTCCCATTGGGCAAGTGGCAGCCCAGTCCCGCCAACTGTCCTCAGCAGTTAGAGCCTGCATTCATTCCACCGCGGGCGAGGCATATAGCCGAGGTTCATTTGCAAGGTTGTAATAATTTCACAGTCCATTCCGCTGTCCACAGCAGCTGCTCTCGCTCGCTTCCTCTTCCGTCGGCCTTCGGGTTGCAGGTCATCCGCATTGGTTCGCACATGGACGCAGGAGGTGCCGCGCAGTGTATTTACTGCGAGCAGGCGCTGGTCATTTACCTTCTCATTCAAGCTTTGCATGTTGTTTTGCTTTGGTTTCTTCGTTGGGAAGTCTTGTTGTTGATTTCTGGGGTCTGGAGGCGTGCTTGGAGGTTCAGACCTCGACCCTCGTCTCTGACGGCCTTGGTCTCATCCTCTGTAAGTCTGCTCCACCGTGTTAGTCATCTTCGCGCTCTTCGGAGCTGGTCTGGGCGATTTGGGGCGTTCCATCTGGTCAATTTCATGTTTATGGGCGATTTGGGGCGTTCCATCACGGCTAAATTTCTCCCGTTTTCTGAGCCTCTGCCAATTTCCAAACCTTCGAGCTTCAACTCCGGGTCCCCCAAGCCCTCTCTGTGCAGCCATTGTTCTCTGTCTCATTACCGCTCCAGCCTTCCTGTGTCCTGTCTGCTCCAGCTCCCCTGTGTAACTTCCAATCCAGCTTCTTTAAGTCAATTCTGCTTCAACTCCTTGGTAATATGCCGCGCGAACGGCTTCGCCCCCCTAGCCGCAGAGGAGGGTCTAGGGGCGGCGCTAGAGGCAGATCCATCCCTCGGCATTCCCCGCACCCCTCGGATTCATCTTCAGATGGAATCGATTCAAGGGTCGCAAGGCGAGGCCGTGGACGAAGCAGGGGGCGTGCGCGTGTTGATGTTTGTGGGCATAGCTCCCATCCCTCTACCTAGTTCAGTTTCCCCTGCTTATTGGACAATGCCACATACTATGTCTCGATGCGCATTGAGAAATGTGGACATGCAGCTCCAGCCGAACGCCCTGCGGAACGACGGTCTCCGTCTCCAATCCTATGTCAGCCTGCGGAACGAAGGTCTCTGTCTCCAATCCTATGTCAGCCTGCAGAACGAAGAGCTCAGCCTGCGGAAGCCTCGGGTGCGGTGGCGGTAGCAGGACCAAGTGAACCAGCGAAAGATGATGCACCCTACACGGACTCTAGCGCATCGGATCAGTATGGCTGCAGGGTGGTGGAAGAGCAGCCCTCCACTTCTGTGGATACCTGAGAAGATCTCCAGAGCGCAAGGGTGGTGGTACTGGTCTCTGTTATGTCTTGTTATCTGTTATGTCTGGTTATATCTTATATGTCTTGTTATCTGTTATGTCATAGGAGTTCTTTTTGCAAAGTTGAAGCTGAACTCAGCTCTTTTGAGTCGAACGCGGCTTCCATGCGCGACTATGTATGCTGTTTTAGTTTTCATATGATACACTGTTGGGTCAATGTCGATGTCTGTAAGCAAGATAGGGACAGTGTGTCTGTCAGTATGGTTTTTTGGCAGTCTGTGGGTTCTCCAGTTTTGGGTCTGGGACAAATGTTGGTCTTCTGGTTACCAAGGTCAGGTGTCCAGTTGTGTTAAATCATTCTCAGCACGGTGATTTTGAGGCAAGCCTCGTTGTAATCGTTCTGTTACATTTTGTATAATAATAGACGTAGCCTAATTTACAAAAAAAAAAAAAATGTTGCGAGAAAATAAATCTAGGATGATATTAGGAGATTTAACACATTTCATTCATATCATTTATCTTATCTTTATCTTTGAATAATGCACTCTAAAATATCTATTATTCTGCATAGTCTGAAATTCTCTTACATTTATCCTGGTTCTTTTTATGATACTGTTAACACAGATGAGCATTTGCCCTATCTGTTGCCTTCAAACTCCTCCAGTCTAACTCCCAGTTTCCCAAATATTCCAAGAGTGAACTTAAGGAGAGCAAACTCTTGTACCGGGAAACTTATTATCAATTAATGGGGTTCCATGGGCTATGCAGATTTTACAAAAGATTTCTTCAAGGATTTGAAGGTCTCATAACGTCCCTCAGAGATCTTACAAAAATAATCAATTAACATGGAAAGGGGCAACTGAAGGCAACTTCCATTGTTGCATTTGCATTTCCGTATTTCTCACATCCCTTTCTAGAGGAATGTGATGTTCCTGACACCATCATAAGGGCTGTCCCCATGCAAAACCAGCCTCCAATTGCCTTTGCAAGCATGAAATTAATAAATAAGGAGAAAATTTGTTACCCATCTATGATAAGGAAATGTTGGCTCATGTGCATGCTCTAGAAAAGTTCAAACACTATTATTTGGACAACATTTGATTATATGGATAGACCACCAAAGCTTGAAATATTTCTTACATAAAAGCACTTAAGAGAACCACAAGCCAAGTGGGTGAGCAAGTTGAAAAGTTTCGATTTTGATGGGAATAAATAATGTGGTTACCTATTCCTTATCCCACATACCAAAACTAAAAGCAATATCTATTAACTACACTAGAACCAGGTGGAAATAAGAGATACTGTCTGAAAGATGTCAAAGAAGAGTGGGTTGTTGCAATGCTACAAGATCTCAAAAAGACATTAAAAAAAGGGACAGCGGGTATGCATTCTCAGACAATCTGTTTCTTAATGCCAAACACCTTTATTGTGTGGCCAACTCTAAACTTAAGGATATGGTCTTAATGAAATGTCATTCCTCACATGTTGTTGGTCATGCTAGCTTCTTCACCACTTATTCCAATATAAGAAATAAATTATTTTGGAAGGGAATAAAGGAGATGTGCAAAATCTTCTTATTTCAAGTGAAACCTGTCAAAGGAATCAACAGCGTAAAGAGTGGGAATTTATTAGCATAAACTTCATTACAGGGTTGCTCTAGAGAGAAGGAAAAAAATACCATTTTTGGTGGTCGGTTGATTGACTGTGTCTGGCAATTTTGTTCCCATGAATATCCCTACCAAATTCTCAGATGTTGTTTAAATGTTTACGTGGCATATTTTTAGGCCTCATGGACTTCTAAATAATATTGTCAGTGATCAAAACCCAAAGTTCATCAATAAATTTTACACTTGTCAGTACCACCTCAACACCAAGTACCAGTTATCAACTTATCATCCTCAAACGGGCAGCAAGCTTCCTGGCCAAAATGGTTGCACTCAGCAAAGAATTGGTATGATACAACATACCCCACATCCAATGGAATGTGCGATGTAAGACCTTTTATAGTTATGACCCTCATTTGGTGATTTGATTGGACCATTGAAGACATTCAAGTCCCATTTGTTAGAGACTTTTTGTAGGTTAGATATTTCTTGGAGCAAAGCCTACAAATATTGAAGCAGCTAAAGGAAAACCTCAAATTGGCCCAAGATTGAATGAGTCCCGAAAAAACCAACAACAGAGTGTGTAGGAATTCGAAGCCAGAGATTAGGTCTTCTTGAGACTACGACCTTACAAGTGAAAATCACTCAAAGGTCAACGGGTGGACAAACTTGGCCCTAGATACTATGGACCTAAAGGTTCTGATGACGATTGGACAAGCTGCATATAACCTTGAACAGTGAACTGCCAATACAAGCATCAGTGCACAATACATTTCTTGTCCCACACTTGAAGGAAGTGCTAGGGAAAAAAAAAATTAAATTATCAAATATCTTGCCTCCCCTAGATGATGGACATATTCCTTTAATACCAGAGCACCTTTTGGCAACTTGAGAGAAAAACTGGGGCCTGAGGTTAAAGGTACTACCAGAAAGGATCTGCCATTTGAGATGTTACATAGGAAAGCCCTAAACTAATGCAACTTCTGCCACTACAATTACTTTGGGACAATGTCATTCAAGGAGAGGGAACTGTCATGATCTCTAAAGACAACCTGCTTTAGTGTGAATCGGCAAGTGAGCCGGTTTCATACCCACGTGACACAGGATCAATTCCGACTGTTGATACTATATCTCTAGGTGCCTACATATGCCCCTTCCGCAGACACAGGTAAATCAGGAGGATTTGAACCTCTGTATATTAATTGGTTTCAGGTGGTTAATAAAGAGTTGTTATTAAATAGATTGATTTCTGCAATACCATTGTTTTGATTCCCAGATCAGTATTGTGTATATATGATAAATGGCTAAAAGCTGAACAATGTAATATGTAAACTTGTGCATTGAATGTTAATAAAATACCTCACAGGCTGCAGAAGAGGAAGGACAAAGAATTAAAGGTTATGACGCCAAAAAAAAGGGGAAAGACAAGGGGAGCTGGAGAGGGCTAAAAGAAGATAATATTATGTTAATCTTATCCTAAGCCCTGAACCTTGTTGAATTAGTGTTCCTTGATCCATGTAATATTTTATGCTAATCTAGGGATTAATTGCAGGAAGGAAATACGTGGATTATCCATAGAGATACATGGCCCCTTCACACCATGCAATTTTTGCTACGCCTTTTTTGCCCATATGGGGAAGAGAGAGAACTTAAGGTTTTCGGGGGGAGATTTCGAATGATTTTGGGTGCAATTAGAGTTCAAAGGTTGTTAGGGGTAGATTTCGAATGTTTTGGGGGGCAATTCAAATTGCTAGAGCGTCCAAACTATCATGGGATTCAAAGAATCAAGGGATCGAGTGACCAATCTATTCAAACTACCATTCCAGTGCAAATCTTCATGCTGTTCAAATTACCATTCCGTGGTGGAACACGAGTTATCAAATGTTGGGAGAGTTCAAGTTGCCATTTGGCTGGGAAAATTGGGAGAACTCGAATTGAGATTCTGTTGGGGAAATTTGACAGGGTTACTCCCTAAAAGCTAGAATGATCATTGTCAATTGGTTTTATCTTAGGTGGATAGGGGGAAATATTGTCATCATCCCCACCCAAGTTCAATTCCCGCAAGTGACATGATCAGCTCATCATTGAACATATTGTTGTAATGGCTTTGAACCTTCTTGTTGAACGACCTTGAGCTCTAAAGAATATCTTACCTTTACGTGCAAGTTGCAGCAATGTTGCACAAAGCAGGGATGAAGCGGGTACGTTTTTGAGAAGCGAAGCATCAGAGGCATCATTTTTCAAACATCCTTGGAAGCGAAGCATCTTGGAAGAGTCTATTTTATATGTGAGTGTGTGTATTTGTTAAATTATGGTATGTTCTATGCTTAGAGCAGTTTGCTTCTTTTCTTCTTATTATCCCCTGATTAGCAATCACATATACATTAAGTAAAGTGCAGATAGAACATTAAATGATCGACAGAAAACAAGCCAAGACAAGAGACACAAGATGTGGCAGCTAGCCAGGGACAAACCCCAATGCGGGTAAACCCTTTGATCAAATCTTCTTTTATCTTCAATAGTTCAACAGAGAGAAATAGTACAAAATCATAATTCTGTAATTTTATATCAGCAGCAGCAAACCCTAGATCAGCAAAGTCAAACGTAGTCAAACGAGATGAAATTGACCTCCAATAAACAGCCTGAATAAGCAGCCCCAAAAACACAGTCAAACTGCTGTTGACTAAAGTCAACCTGCTGCCCCAAACTAGGGCAGTCAACGCTGGTCAAACCAAAGGTCAGATCACCTCAGTTTGCATACCAAAATCTTTGCCCTTCCTAAGAGAGGCAGCCACACCAAAACCGCACTCCTAAATGGTCAACGCTGGTCAAAGAGATGACCTGCAGCTTCTGCGTCCTTCTTTCTGCGTCTTCCTTGCCCTACTGCGTCCTCCTTCTTCCCACGTGTGAGTTGCTCCTTGTGTAACCCAAAGCTAAGGGGATAGAGAGAAGAATGAGTGAGATGAGATGAGTTGATAATGAATCAACCTCACCTGTACTTATATGATTTGTTGGGCATGTGTACCACACATTTAGCTGTTGGCCGACCTTGACAATTTGTCAAGTAAATACAAATAAATTCATATCTCCATAAATACTTGTCGGAATCGGATGATCTTTAGATCAATCCTACACCTCTCGACA